>PVIJ01000155.1:208576-373194 GCA_004024925.1 Scalopus aquaticus
AGAGAGAGAGAGAGAGAGAGAGAGAGAGAGAGAGAGAGAGAGAGAGAGAGAGAGAGGTGTATTTGTGATGAGACAGAAGGGGGATGTGATAGAGGAATGTGTGTGTGAGGGGGAGTGTGTATATAAGGAGAGAGATGGTGCAAGAGAGAAGAGATGGTGTTTTCTCTCTTTTTTTCTTTGTCTCCCCTCCAATTCCTCTTTTGTCTCTAGCCCCACCAAAAGTTTTTGGAGTCAAGCTAAGCTGAGTTTGAGTTTCATTTTTGTGTACCTCATTCAGTAATAGGTTTTCACTGCTGCCTAAAAGTAGACTGCTTCCATTTGGCATGGTTTGCTATGTTATTTCTGGGCCTGGAAATACTATTACCATTCATTTACATGGAAAAGCCTTTGAGTGTTCCCATACTGCCAAAGAAGGCTACAAATTATACCAAACAGGAATGGTCTACTTTTGGATATCAGGGGAAATGTGTGTATTCGTCCATTCATTCACCAAATCTCGACAAGCTTTCCTTTCTGTGCCTCATTTTTCTTATCTATAAAACAAACAGGGTGGCTGTGATAACTCAGTGACGTGTTTATTAAAATGTCTTGTGAGTAGCCAGAATTAGGAGTTATATACATCCTGCCATGGCACCTGGTGTGGGTCAAGAAATGGTAACTGTAGATCTAGGGCTCTTAGGCCAATCCTTTCCTTTTCTTTCTCTCTCCCTCTCTGGCTCTCTCACTTACTCTCCTCTCAATCACAGCTGGGCCATAGTATTAATTATTAGAATCAATTGACTGTTTAGACGTTGATGTTTTAGCTAATCGCCACTAATGGCAGACACTGGTGTGCAATCACAATCATTTAGTTTTCAAGCAAATCCCTTCTTATAGCTGAGAGCAGACTAGAGGGGGCCCAGCAATAACTGGAATCTGGAAATGATGGGAGGGGGATTACTGCCCCTCTCTGCTCTCTGGTGGCCCTTATTCAGCAGCCTGGAGCACAGGGGGACCTCTGGACCAGCCAGGTCCTCTCAGGCCAGTCAGCTGACCCCTGCCTTGGGAGTGGGTTGGCTTCCTCCCCCATCCTCCTACTTCTCAGCACTTTGGTGTTAGAATTCTGTCATGGGAGTCTCCAGCAACCACCAACCTGGACCAGGAACATCCCAACTGCTCCTCTTCCCTGAGATGCTTCTCCATGGTAGTTCCTAAAAGACTGCTTCCAGGAAGAGTCATGTAGACCATAGGTTCAAATCCCACTTTCTCGTGGGGCATCAGTGGATGCTGGTTGGGGTGGAAGGTGCACCCTGCCCATTATGGCTGAAGACTAAAGTGAAGAGAGCAGAAAAACACATGCTCTGTGCTCCTGAGTGTGGAGAGAACACCAGGGCTAGGGATGGGTGGGACCTGAACTCAGTGTGCCGGAGAGGACACCTGCTTACTTGTCCTGCCTCTTCACAGAACCCTGGCCTGCACACGGCCCTGCTCCACCCTGCTGGAGTTCTGACCCCTCCATCCTGCTTCACCTAGGTGGGGAAGACAGATCCCCAGAACTTAGCAATGCCAGCTTTCAGGTGGAAGCCAGGCAGTGGGGAACCACAGGGCCCTGGAGGGAGTGGCCTAGGTGCCTGTGGCCAGTAGGTGTCGCTGTGGCTCCAGCACTGGGAGGGGGTGTCAGGCAGGGGGTCCTGGAGCAGGTTCAGGTACAGGGTGCCCCTAGGCCTTCTCCACCCCCATTTCAGGCCTTCATACCAATAAAGCTTCCTTCATGCTTCTCCAACTTTAATTGTAAACAGAATGCTTGGGGATTTCTGTTAAAATGTAGATTCTGATTTGGTAGCTCTGGAGCAGGTCCCAAGATTCTGCCCTTCTACAGAGTTCCCAGGTGAAACTGATGCTGCGGACGCCCTTCCAGCAGCGAGAGCCTAACCAGAGAACTTGCTAGTGGGAGGCACTGACTCTGTCCCTTCCAAAGTCCATCCTCACCCCCACTCCTCTTTCCTCAATAAACTGCCCAGATCAGGGGCCATGGGTAACTGTTAGGGATCCTCTGTGGAGATGGGCTCAGCTAGATAAGATGAAGCAAGAAGTTTCCAGGGAATTTCTGAAGCAAGACCTAACCCCAGTCTTCCGAGCCAATCTAGCTCGACCTCCTAAAAAATCCTAGACTTAAGTCTAAAGCAGAATCCAATTCTAATTCCCCACAATAACCCCAGCTCCCACCTTCACAGCTAAATCTTGATACCCCCCACCCCAATTCTTGTGCCCCTATAAGTCCAACACTTGGGCCTTCTATTGCTTCGGTCCTGTCCCAGCAGGTCCCCTTGGTCTGGTAACCTTTCTGATCCTCTGTCATACCGTTTTCTTGAAACCAGCCTGGTCCAGGACACAGGCCAGTAGGCTCGTGGACATATGCTGCCATCAAGCCCCCGCAGGCCTCAGTCATGGAGCCTAGACATTTGCCTCAGTCAGAGGGAAAAGCAATTTGGCTGTTTAGTTGAGAATAGCCATTTACCACACTCTTCCCAGAAGGCCCCTTTCTTTTGGGGAAAGGGGTGTCTGGCCCTTGCCTTGCCCCATGTTCTCTGTCTCAAGGACTCCATATCCTGGGATATGGGGAAGGCAGGGAAGAAGTTTGTGCATTAGCCCAGCCCTGATTGTAGGTATAAATGTGTGTGTGTATGGGGGTGGTGGTGTTATATGTGTTTATGTATGTGTGTTAGAATGTGTGTATGGGGGTAAAGATGGAGGGGAAAGGGGGAGCAGGCAGAGCAATCTCCAGGGATTTTCTTTGCAAATCAAGTTTTCTCTGAAGGGCCTTCCTGTCTCCCAGCCCTGTTCACTGTCTGGTCCTCATGGGTACAACAGAAACACAGACTTGCAGGGGAGATGGGTTCTAGGAGCTGGACTACAAGCACTTACCTTTTCCAAGTGTGACATTTTGTGATATTTTATGTAGGGTTGCAATTTTAAATAGGAGCAGTTTGACCTTGTCCTGGTGGGCTACCCACTGTTATCCCCTCCCCAACTCTGCAGTAGAACTGCCTAGCACACTGTTAGGCATTGTGCACTGAAAGCACCCAGCAGTCACCAAACACTCTGCCTTTCAAAGGCACCCATGCCCCATGGACAGATACCTCAGCACAAGAGAACTGCCACTGCATTTACAGAGCTCCACACGGATGAAGGTCCTCTCTAGCCTTATTAATCACTTTCTCATCAGCTATTTAAATACAAAGATCCTTTTGAATGCCTTGGAAAAGTTACTTCACTTCTCTGTATCTTGATACTCTCATCTGTAAAGTAGAAACAAATTAAAGGAATAATCCAATACCTAGCAGTCTGATCCTTGCACATAGTGGAGGAAGCTGGGATTATGAATCACTCGGGGCTAAGCATAAAGTCACCGGAATATTGCCTGGCACACATAAACCTGTTATGTCAAGTGTTGGCTATTATTATTGTTAATGTCCTGGGATACTTAGCACCTTAGGGAGAGGAAGTTCCCTTAGATAGGGAAATGGAAAAGCAGATGTCCGAAGACCGTTTCTCTAAACTTAAAAATGAAACTTTGCCCCTGGAGTACAGTGCTGTGTTCTGTCAAATGCACTAAAAGCATCTGCCCAAAGTAATCCATATCAGGAAGCAAAGACTGACTGGGCAGATGGTAGGCTCTATGGTTCCCTGCTGCGGGTGGGCATGGGAGAGACGGGGAAGGGGCGCCTCGGCCCGTCTTGCTGCATCTGATGGAGACCGTGGACTGGCTTCTGAGTCTGCGTGGGAGGAGACAAGGTGGGCTCTGTTCCTGCACCTGGTCTGGTGCTGCCCAATGGGCTACCATTACTTGGAAGGCACTAGCGGGGCACTCCCCATGGCAGCTCTGGGCCTGATTCTCCCACCAGAAACATTTACCTCTCCCCCCAAGCACGTGTCCTCTCTTTTTCCGCACTGGTATCCCCTCCACTCCACTCTGCATTCTGTCTTGGTGGTTCAATCATAGGCTCAACCTCAGGGTCAGGGCTAGGTTGAAGGTGGGGAACAGGAGTTAGGAAGGAGCCTGGGAGGGTGGGAGGGTGGGGTATGAGTTTGGGAGTCAGAGGCCTGGTCTTGAAACCCAACTTAGCATTACTAGGCACATACGCTTTGGGCCAAGATTCAGCTGTACCCTGAATCTTCCTTGCCTCATGCTGAGAGACTGAGGAGAATACTGTCTTCCCAGAATGCTTTCCCCAGTTGACAAAAGAACGAGATGAGTGTGTATAGCCTGAAGCACCGAGGCTAGCACAGAGTAGGTCTCAGCATGCCTTCCTGCCCTACCCAGAACACTGGGGAGCAACTGCAGGAGTGCTGGGGAACTAGGTGGAGAGTCTGGGAGCCTTGGTCCATTGGCCTAGAGTCTTCCTTCCAGGCAGGCCCAGCCCTCCTTCGGCATAGCAGCCAGTGGACATCAGGACAACACAGGCCAGTGTCATGAGGGAGGCAGCTGCATGGGGGGCTGGGCTGGATATTATGTGTGAAGAGGGCCTGAGACAGAGGGCCAGTTGGGAGGCCTGACCAGGCACAGCCTGTTACCAGCTGTGCAATGGGCCTCTATGCCCGGCCACCACCAGTACCCCCTTAGCTGAAAGTCATAGCCCCTGGGCTCCCTTGCTCTCATTCTTGGAGTTGTGGAATGTGGTTGAGGGAAGGACTCCTGGTAAAGTCTACCATGGCTCAGGCTGGGTCTGCTCAAGGGAGAGTCTTCCCTCTGCCCGCTCACTCTGACATTGGAAAGGAAGGTCCCTCACTTTCTCTCTTTCTATTCATTTTTATCATGAGCAGTTCCAAAGTTAGTTCTGGAATATCCTCAAAGTTTGGGGGCTGGAAGTATGGAGAGTAATGATATTGGGGGTGTGGAGAGAAGTGAGGCCCAGGCTTAGAAGCTCACAGTCTAGCACAGAAGGTACCTCTATGAGGCTAAAGTGAGAAGGGCTAAGGAGGAGAGCAAGGTCATTACTCAGAGAAGGGAGGGTTTCTTGGAGGAGGGAACAACAGAAATCTGGAGTTTACAACTGCAAGAGAAGGAAGGATAGGGCAATAACCAAGGCACAGCTGGAGATACTGCCCAGTAGGGCTGGTGAGTGTGGCAGGAGTAGAAAGAGGATGGAGTGGGTAATGGGGTCTGGATGCTAGAGATTAGCAGGGGCTACCCTGGGCTTTTGTTCTGCAGGCATTGAGGAGCCAAGGATGCAGTGAGTCAGGAAAAACTCGACCTTGGCATTTCAGAGCTGGAGAACTTTCAGAACACAAAGTGACCTCTGAATCTTCAGACAGGGCTTTGAAGCTGTGACTTGAATAGTCCTCTGCACGAGGACTTGGTCATGTCTGTAACTGCACCCCAATAAATCAGGCACTGTCCCAGCCTGCACAGGTTGATCCTTGCCCAAAATGGAGGCAGCTGGGATTATTAATCCTCATTTCACTGATGAGGGAGCTGAGACTCAGGAGTCAAGCGAGATACTTGAACCCCACCACCAGCACACAGTGGTGCTGGGACCTGAGAGAGTCCCACAAGGGAGTTTCTGTATAGACCACGGCTAATTGGCCACCTGCCCTTTCCCACTTTTCGCCACACATACCACCGTTTTGGTCACACCGAACTCTGTCAGTTTCTCAAACTGACCATTTTTTCTCTCCTTTGGGCCTTATACATGCTGTTCTCTCTTCCTGGAAACCTTCTTTTAGAGAGGGACTTCGGGGTGAGTTTTGCTAGGAAGCAGTACTACCCGTTCCTTTAGGCTACACTCGTGTCCCCAAGGCCTCCACACCCCATCTGTCACCCTGTAATTATACTTTACTGTCTATTTTCTCAACAGAGCCTGACCCGTTAGTGATGCCAATGAATGAGGGGAGAGGTGAACTGATGTCCAGCCAGCCTTCCTAGTTACTAGCTCTGGTAACAGAGTGTTCACTCCCCTCCGGCTGGCCTCCTGAGTGAGCAGCACTGTGGGGAGCAGAAGGGCTCAAAGAGCAAGATGGGGTTGAGTATGGTGGCACTGGGCCCAAACACTCAGTAGATCAATGGGGAAAGCAGAGACTCACTTAAGTTTAAGGTCAGTGCAAGACCAGGCCCAAAGCAGGAAGTGTTAAGGGCCTAGGGAGGGAAGAGAAGGGGAGGCCACCAATGGGGTGGGGAAATCTGAGGAAGGATGGGACTGCTAAAGGCTCTAAGATACCACTGAGACGAAGGCCCTTGATGGACAGAGAATACCAACCTTAGTAGAGAGTGGAGGATTCTAAACCTGGGAGCAGGGGCCATAGTGGAAGCAAAGATGGACAGGCAGAGGAAGGAATTCTGTCCACTACCTGACCCATTATGTGGGCGACTGCCCAGGAGGCTGGCCTTGACCATACCAAGGGTGTGAGCAGAGGTGCCATTAGCCATACCTGTGAGTTCTGGCATGGGGAGCTGTTCCCCAGCTCAGGGCTTTCCACAGAAACTGCATTCTCTGAGGATGAAGCCTAGTCCAGCCTCTCCATGCCACAGAGTCGCACACATGAGCCCCAGTGTGCTCTGACTGTACCTCTGTCCTCAGAGCTGACTTTGCTTTGGGCCCAAACTCTCACCCATTTCTCCTCAGCACTTTGCATCTTAAATTGCACCAGGGCCCCACAGTCTGCACACCTCTCCATGTAGCCTTAACTTAAAACAGCTGATGGTGTGCACCCCTCCCCCCACAATGCACCCCCTCTAGACCAGGAGACCCCTGAGCTCAGGGGTCTGGTCTTAGAATCATCTTATTTTTTGTAGTTCCTAGCCTAGGTGTTATTTATAAACATATGTTAAATTTAACTATTGGGAGAGCCAGGAATGAGGCTTTTGCTTTTCTTCAGACTGTTTTGTGCACATAAATGGAGACAGTAATTCCCACCACCTGGGACTCTAAGGAACATAAATGAAATTAAGATCAACACTACTCCACCTTCAGGAATAGGGTATTCTTGTTTCTGTTTCATAGAGAAGCACACCGAAGTTCAGAGGAGGTTAGTGACTTGCCCAAGGTCACACAGCAGGGAAAGAAAAGGGGCTGGGGTTTGGATGAGTGCTGCCTCCCTTTGTGCCACTCTACAGCTTGCGGGGGCGGGGGGAAGGGGGTAGGGTTCTTGGCTGGAGGCAGAGTGATGCAAGTCAAGTTGGGGAGACAGGTAAGACTTCTTACCTGACCAGCCGGGTTTGAGTTCAACATGAAGCACAAGGCTGAGCAGGGTGAATCAGAAAGGAGAAAAAGGTGAGGCATACCTAACGCCAGGGGCTCCTCCTCCTCAGGGAGAAGACATGACCTTGGCCTTGAGAAGCCTGCTGAATTCTGGGAGAGGAGGCAGGCCTCAGGCACAGGAGTGGTGACATGAGGGTGTGTGTGGGAGTGCGTGGCAGTCAGGGAGGTAGACAGATGGGAGAGATGTTGTATGGTAGAGTCTACTCAGCCCTGGTCCTCTTCATGCCCTGGTTCCTGGGCAGGGGCTAGAGATTGGCCACGTGCCACCCTCCTCACACCTGGGCTGGGCCCAGCCCATAGGCAGCGGTAGGCTCCAGCCACCTCTGCCCCCTGGCCCAGCAGCAGGCCCAGCTGGCTCACCTTCTCAATCAATACTATGCTCTTAATGGGCCCAGCCACCAGCACCAACCAGGGGCATTAAATGTTAATTATATCTATTTGGATTTGAAAAATTTTATTACTCAAGTTAATTATGGCTAGAGTCATAAAAAGGTTTCAGAGTGAAAGGGCTGCCTTATTGGGGCCACTTTCCCCAAGACAGATTGGAAAGGAAAAGAAGAAATAAAAGCATCTGGCTCTAAGGGCGGGGCACACCATATCCACCGGACTGAGGGGCTGAGAGCTCTGCTCAGTACCTGACATCTCCACGTCTGAAGTTCAGCTCACCCAGCCTTAGTGCCCGGGATACAGGCTACAGGCGAGGCCTGTCTGGGGAGGGTGTGGCCATGGCTAGCAGCCCCAGCAGGGGCAGTGTCGGGCAGCTGAAAAGGGGCCCTGGTGGGGGAGGCTCCAGGGAAACCTCAACCCTAGGAGAACAGCCCAGAACCCAGAGATCTGGGCTGACAGGACATGCCCAAGGCTCCCCTCCAAACTGTCCTAATCCTGGGAACTCCTCCAGCCCAGCTCCCTACCCTGGCCTGACCCCTCCCCCCAGTCCAGCCAGATTGCTTCCTGTCAGCCCCACTTATGATTCATGGACCTGACCTTGGGCTATAAAGTGTTCACTCTAGTGGGCATAGAGGCAGGATTTACAGCCCTGGGGTCAGCTGTAGACAATGACACACACAATAGCTGACTCACAAGGGTGCCCCCCACATAACTCTCTCTTGCACACACAGGTACACACACACATCTTGACAGAGACACAAGTGCCCATTCTCGCCCTGGAGCTGTCCTGTTCGCGCTCCAGTAATGGCAGTTCCATTTGTGGAGCAAGAGCCGTGTGTAAGGCGCTTTACAAGCATTTGTCTAATCCTTAACACTGATCCTGTAAGGCTGAAGTCGTTGTGACTCATTTTATAGAGCAGGGAGCAAACAAAGGCTCAGGCAGTTTAGGTGATTTGAGTACACATGTCCTACAAGAGAACTAGCTGTCCAGAGCACCCCGGTGCCCCCAATGCTGCCAGGTGGACAGCAACCTGGGTAGAGAGACCACCCCTTCTCCTTTTCCTCTTCCCAATCAGAGGAGCTGGAGGCTAGCTCAGAGGGGGAGGGAATGTAGGGAATGTTCTAGAAGCAGATCTGCTCCCCTGAAAGGTGAGAGAGAAGAGGGAATAAAAAACAGAGGGACACCTAAAACCAGGTATGAGATTGGAATTTCAACCTGCACAAATTTTAAAAACTGGAAGTAATTGGGAATTAGGGGAGGGAATTTGCTCATGGTTAAGAGATCAATAACCACCCAAGAAAGGGTATTCGACAAGGAATAGTGGGTAAGACTAGAGGGGGAAGACTTCACATTTGTACCTCCCAAGTTGAGCTACTCAGTGATCTGTTTTTATCATCAGCATTATTATTATAATCATTAGGTTACGAGAAGACCACATGAAAGGCACTCCTGCTCCTCTTCAGCTCAAGTGCAGTTGTCTCTACTTGGTTCCTTTCATTTTATAAGAACTTCTTTTTCTCCCAAACCAGTGTGATGCCCTCAGCGCTCAGCATAAACCTCACCTTCGTATATACTCCTCTTGTTCCTGCATTTTGCCTCCTGAGATTAGTCCTTTTGGTCTTGCTTACAGGCTTGGGCACAACTTCTTTCCCAGCCAGCCCTTCTCTTGATCTTGCAACTTTCTATGCGCTCCTTCCTAATTTCGTTCTGTTTTCTAACCTGCTTTCTGGACTAAGGGGCCTTAGGGGTGATGTCACTGCCACGGCCTCACTCTCGGCTGGCCACTGGCGCCCCATGAAGGCTTGGCCCCTTGGTCCTCTGTGCCCTCCTTATCATGGTGTCTGTGTTTTTTACCTCAGGCCTCCTCCTCGGCCTTCTCTATCCCTCTTCCTCTGCAGTTGACCTGACATAGTATCATCTTATGGTCTCTGCCCAGGCCTGCTCCTGTGCTCTTAGCTCTCATGGACTTCAACGTTCCCCTCGCTCTGGGACAATAAGCCTGCTTCCAATCTGATATCCTCCTGAACTCTCACCCTGAACTGTCAACGGCCCAAGGACACTTCCATGTGGGTGCTCTACTGTCACCTGAAATGAAACACATTGAAACGAGAAATAATTATCTTCTCTTCAAAATTACTCCCTTTCCTGCACCTCATTTCTGTCCACTCAAAAATGATTTTCTGGTCGCCTTGGCTCCCCAGACACAGAACCATTGGTTAAATGAACACATCCAGCAAATGTTTCCAGGCACCTAACTGATGCCAAGCCCAAACAGCCCAGGCAGTGGGGATGGTGGGGGTGGGTTGGGAGAAACAGGGAGGTGGCATGATGTCGCTGAGGGCAAGGGCTCTGGAACCAGGGAGATCTGGGTCTGGGTTGGGCCCCGCCGCTCACCAGCTGTGGGATATCAGGCCACACTTAGTGTGAACTTTGGTGTCACTTAAAGTAACATAGAATGCTCACCACACACAGACATAAAGGCCTGACTTCTACAATTCACTTTATCCTCACAACCATCTTCACCATGCTAGGATTTTAGAGCTCAGAAAAACGAACACATGGAGGTTAAGGAGCTTGCCCCGGGTCACGTGGTTTGGTAAGCTGCATGGACACAGGTAGGCTGGCGGGCTGTGCTTACAGCCACTTCGCTGTATTGAAGCTCTCTGGGTCTTGGTTTTGTTCCATTTGCTTGCTATTGTGCTACCAGCATCCAGGATCCCCGTGATACCTGCTCAGTAAATGAGTACAAATAAATGACTAAAATGTGCTGATGGGGTTTGGTAGTCTGAGTGTCCACTGACCTTGGCAAGAGCGGGTGAGGTGGGCACACAGGCACATAGGTAAGGCTGTGGTGGTTCAAGCAGAGAATGGAGGGGAGGAGGGCAGGTGGGTGTCATGTGTGGCCCAGTATTCAAGAACATAAAGGGAGGAGCGAGAGGGAGCACGGGGTGGCGATAACCACTACAGCGGGTTTCTTTTTAGTGTGTGGATGGCGGCAGGTACAGGACAGCACTGTTGCTGGGGCCGAGCCTCAGAGAACACGTGGGGGAAGGGAATCCCGAACACCAGGAGGGAGAACAATTCCTGGTCTCGCGGGACATTAGTCTCTTGGAGAGAGAGGGATTAAACAGACAAGTTAACCATCCTAGGGAGATGAGGAAAAGGGAGCTGCCACCTTAATGCCATCTTTGCCACGGTAGGTAGCTGGGCAACCTAGAGGGTCCTTCTGCATTTCCTGGGATGCTGGTGCCAGCTTCAGAGAGAGGGACTTGTGGCTGGAATAGAGGTGGCTGCTTCTGGTTATGCCAAAACCAGCCACAATATACCTGAGCCCCAAGCCCCAGCCTGATGGCAGAGCCCAGCAGGGCCCCGCATCCAACCCCAGCCCAGGGAGCCAATCCCTATTTCCAGCACCTGAGCCAGCTAGGCTTTCCTCAAGTGAAGCAATAAAAGGGGAAAATCAACATCCCAATGATCTTGTTTATGGTGCTAAGTAAGCTGCACAGCTTAATCCGTGGAGGTTAATGAATTTACGACTTGCTTTGGAATTTGACAAGGGCTGTAAAAGAGGAACCAATGCTCTGGGCAGCTCCTGCCCTAGCGGCTGCGGAGGGTTAGACTAGCTTGGCCTGACCTGGATGAAGGAGGGGAGAAGATTTAAGTGGTGGGTTCATGGCCAGTAGTCTGGGCTCTGACTCGCATGGACCAAAGAAGGGCTAATCCATGGATGGGCCAGAGCTAGCTGGACCCCCAGGCCCATCAAACCTTTGCAAGTCATTGAGCAAATCTGAGCCTCATCACAAGGGACGGAGGATGCCATCTACCTCGTGTTGCTGAGAAACTGATGTGAGGGACCACACGTGTAAAGAAGTTAGCACTGAGTGTTGTACAAAGTGAGTCCTCAAGAGATACCAGCGGTGGGGATCGTCACCTCATTCTGTTTGACACTGTAACTTGCTGTGTGCTTGTTAGTGTCCTTCACAGTGACCCACTCATTCGGAAATGCAGCAAACCTTTATGGAGAAGTTACTCTGTGTGCCAGGACCTGTGTCAGACACAATTTGGTGGGAAAGGAACACACCTCAAAGCACATTAAAAATAAGGGGAGACCAGTACCAAGAAGGAGGGTTGTACAAGTTATTCTGAAAGCACAAAGAAAGCAGGGGCCACGCCCACCTCCCTAGTCTAAGCCAGCTTGAATCATGCCTTGTACTGAGAGCGCTTGGCAGATCACAGAAGACATTCATGTGATTAGGTCTTGAGTCTCACAACAATCCCCTAATGATTACATTTTCTAAATAAAAAATTAGAACCCAATGTGACTACCTGGTGTGACAATCGGTCAAAAACACTTGGAATTGGGGCAGGTGAGAAAATCTGGAACATGCTGAGTTTCATAAACAGAGAGGGCAGGGATATCTAGTATCTCTATTTGAACAGTTAGGAAAATGAAGCTAAAATCATCAGTGGGAAACTGAGGTTTCATATCACTCATTCGACAAACACTTTGTGAGGCTGCCAAGGTAAGGGCTGAGTTGCTTACTTCCAGGGGCACAGCACCTAGTTTAGAACCTCTCAGAGATGTACAATATCTCCCCTCAACAGTGAAGCTCCTCAAAAGAGAGGTCAATATTCATCAGTTTTGCTTCCTCTTTCCCATCCTCTCTTAAAAGTGCTCTTGTTAGGCTTGCCAAACATACTGAGTTTGCCAGGTGGAAGGTCAAGTCTCTCATCTATTCCACTGGCAGCCACTTTGGTAGATGACGCCCTCCTGCTTGAACCCTATTTCGTATGGCTTCTAGTGCAACACACTCTCCTGTTTTCTTCTTGACTCCTGGGTCTCTCCTTCTCAGTCTCCTTGTTGGAGGCCCCTCCTATCCCTTTCTGGAACTGCTGGAGCGCAAGAATAGATGCACCAGGAGGCGTGCACGGTGGACTGAGGCTGCACTTCAGGATCCAGTACCCCTGTGCTGGTTTCCCAGCCTCGTCTCCTCTCATCCCTCATCTTCCCTCCCTCCCTTCGGGTCCTTGGTTGTAGTGTTTCCAAAGTTATCTCTCTTAACTTTGACTGTCCTCATTTTTCTGCCCTGAAACTAGAATTCCCCTGTGACCTACCGGTAATTTCCAAGGAACAATGAAGAGCCGGGATCAGGCGGCTCCCACTCAGCTCTCAAGGAGCTCATGCCCCATGGAAAGTGGTGGGTATTTGCCGAAGACACCAGCACTAGCGCAGGTCACACAAGGGAGTGAGTGGACGAGGCCCAGTCGCTGGCACTGGCCGGCTCATCCTTGGTCAGCACCAAGGCTGCCTCTGCGGATACTGCCAGTTCCCATGGGCCTAGGTAGTGGGCAGCTCTGCATCATGCCTATTGATGAAGTCCAAGAGCGTAAGGAACCCAAGAGTAGGCTAAGAAGAGCAGGTTTGGGCTCCACCTTTGCTTAAGAGGAATAAATACAGTACTAGTAGACTGCAAGTTCCAATCAGGTCCCAGAAAGGAGGGCTGCTGTGGCCTCCCTGAGCTTTCTTCCTCTTTTCCTCCTCCTCACATCCACTCTCCACGCTCAGCTCTCTCTCCAGAGTCCCTCATCTCTTTCCCTCTGCCCCAAAGAGGATTCTTTTAGGGAAACAGTGAGCTGTTGGTTCTGTCATTCCCCTTCCCACATCCTCCAAATCTGGAAGCCACGGCCACCTAGCCAGGAGCTTCATTTTTTCTGGATGCCGCCCTCCCAACTCGGGCATGTGTGGGAACGAGTTTGCCAACGCAAGGATTCCCCACTGGCACCCTGGGGAGTCCCCTTGCTCTCCAGGGAGGGTCCCTCTGAGCGCCACCTGTCCAGCTGGCCCCACTGCAGGGGACAAGCAGTTGGGACCATCCTGCAGGCGTAGAGGCTGAAACAGGCTAATGAATCCTGATGGGAGAAGTGACCTTTTCCAAATGCCACATGTCATTGGATTTTATATCACACAAGGACAATGTGCCATGGGTATTAAAATCGTTTTTCCAATAGTTATATATGTGTGTGTGTGTGGTGCAGAGTCTGTATGACGAGAGGAAAATCCTAATGAAGATGTCATCAAATGAGCCTTCCTGCTGCAGCCACAGACAGGGAGTCCTTCAGGCTGTCCCGCTCTGCCAGGGCCTGGCCGACCTTAGCTCTTGAGCACAGAGAAGCCTTTCTCTCATGGGTCCCTGGCCCAGACCTGGCTCTGAGCCTGGACTTGGTCTAACCAACATTGGAGGAGAAGTGAGATCCGGAGGAGCCAACCAGCAAGCTGGGGTCCCACTCGACACGGACCCCGGGCAGGCTGCTCTATGTCTGGAGAAGCTGGCAGATACTTCGGGAAGGAAAGACACATGGCCAGAGAGAGCAGGCCAGGTGGCAAATGTGCTCAGAGTCTCTAAACTCAGAAGGCCAGGAGAGGCTAGACTTGGAGCCAGGAGCCCCAGGCTGTTCCGTTGAAGCCTTGAAGGGTTTCGTGGTCCAGCCTGTCTCCAAATGTTCCTGATGGTGGTCTGCTCACACATCTCCAAATCCAAGAGACTCCAGACCCCGCCCCAGGCAGCCTTTCTGCTCTGTAGAGTTTGGGCTGTTTAGAAAGTTCACACACAGTTTGAGTTAAAAATCTGTTTCCCTGGAAGTTCCAGTCACTGGTCTGTGTTTGACCTCTTGGGCTCACACAGAAAAAGCTTGATCTCTATCTCACACAATAGCCTTTTGGGAATATAAAAACAACACTATTGTCCCCTGGAGACTTCTTTTCTTGAGGTTGAGCATCTCTAGTTCATTTGATGATTCCTAAGAGGACCCTGCTTTAAATACCATGACCCACAGGCACTCTAGTTCTGTTCCACTGAGAATGTTGTGCTCGTTCTCTATTGTCACTGCAGTAAAAGGAAGTCTGTGATAAGGGGGACAAAGCACAGCATCTGGAGCTGGAAGCTCAAGGTTCAAAATCTCAGCCTCATTATTTAATGACGATAGGAATTTGAGTAAGAGACTTCAACTTTTTGAGATTCCATTTCTTTATCATAACACTAGCCAGAAGAAGGGACAACTTCCTCACTGGAACAACTTCTACAGGATGTGGTCCAAGGACAGGCCAGGACTTCACAGGAGACCTACCCAGGCAGAGGGGGTCAGCAGAGGTCACGGCATGGGGAGAGAGGCAGGAGGAGTACACAAGTTCCACAAATAGCTGCTTGTCCCAGATGATTGTCCAGAACTAACTGGCCCAAAGTCCCAGTCAACAGTTTCCAGCGTGGAGTTTGACCCATTCTTGCCCTTCACACTCTGACAGACCAGACCACATGTAAGAGGCTGCTTGTCTCAGTGATGGGGTGCTCCGTTCTTAGGCTCCACATCACTAGAACTCAAGTGTCTAAGGTCAGGCTGGGGCTCCCCGAATCTTGGGAGACATGAAGATCCAGCCTTGCATGTCCTGCTGAAGTAACTAGTGCTGAGTTCTATAAACCTGCTACATTTTGCTTGATCAGACTCTTTAGTAGCCTGGACTTGAATTTTGGTCTAACTGCTCATTAATTGTATGACCTTGGCTAAATTACTTAACCCCTTTGTGCCTGTTTTTTCATTTAAATTGTGCATTGAATTTACTTACTTTAGGATTGCTGTAAGGATTATGTACTTTTATACATATAAGACACAGCAAAGAATGTTGAGTACATAGCAAGCACTGAGCAGATATTAGCTATTATTATTATCCCACTCCCAGGACAGTTGTGAAGGTTATGGATGCTAAATAATAGAAACTTATTGTTTGTGGCCAAGGATCAAGCTCTGTGTTCTGTAGGGGTGATTAGCATCATGGCACCTGTTTCCCACATTGGACACAGACTTCCAGGTTGGTCTGACGAGTGCTAAGTGGAGCAGAATTATCCATCCCTTCAATTCTTCTGGGATCCAAATGATACCAGGTACTTGGGGCGGGAGGGAGGGGGGTAGCCATAGCAATTGCTGGATTCTTTTGAAGTTATTATAAACTCCCTTCTCCAGCTCCTCTAGCTCTGTCTTCCTTCTGCATGTACTTAAATTCAAATACTTATTTCATAGCATTTCATCTGGCTGGAAGATTCTATCCATTATTTGAGTCAATCAAAATCATTTGATATTCTGATTCAGTCATTTTTCTTCCTGAAATTATCTTCTGATCAGCATGGTCCTTGTGAAAGTTAGTGGTTCAGAGTCAGCAGAGAAAATATACCCTCTGCCTAGCAGTGAGCTATCTCAGGTCCTCTTTACTCACGAGGTAAATTCATTCTCATCCTTTAAGACCTACTCCAATGACAACCTTCCTTAGAAACCCTGGATTACTATTTAGTTAAAAAAAAAAACAAACATTTGTCAAGGGGCCTCCTTGGTGGCACAAGGGGTTAAGTATCAGCACTATGAAGCTATCTGTAGCCACTGCAGCACAAGTTTGATCCCCGGCCAGGGAGCTAACTCACAGGGCGCAGCAGACCTCTCCTGTCTTGCTCGCTGCTCCCCTCAGCAGTGTATTTCAATAGATATGCCTGTTCTGCTCCCCACTCTATCTCTGGTGAATCCTCTCACCCCCTCCCCACACCTCTGGCCTACACCCCAGCTCCTATATGCATAAATAAATAAATAAATAAATAAATCTTTTTTAAAAATTGCCAGAACACTCCATCTCCACTAGGAAATCCATAATAAAAAAAGACAAGTGTTGGCGAGGATACAGAGAAAACGGAAGGCTCATTACTTGTTGGTGAGTATATAAAATGGTATGGCTGTTTTGGAAAACAGTTTGGCAGTTGCTAAAAATAATAAATGTAGGATGACACAGAAACTCTACTCCTAGACATATATTCAAGATAACAGAACACATATGTTCATGCAAAAATACTATGTGAATGTTTATAGCAATGTTGTTCATCATTGCCAAAAAGTGGAAACAAATGCCCTTCAACTGATGAATGTATATCCATACAACAGAATATTATAAATCACATTTATAATACAATGGAATATTATAAATGTGGTATATCCATACAATGGAATATTATAAATATGGTATATCCATATAACGGAATATTATAAATGTGGTATAACCATACAACAGAATGTTATAAATGTGGTATATCCATACAATGGAATATTATAAATGTGGTATAGCCATATAATGGAATAAAGTACTGACACACACTACAGCATGGGGAAACCTTGAAAACATGCTAAGTGAAAGGAAGCCAGTCACACAAAACACATAGTGTAGGATTCTATGGATAGGAACAGGCATATCAACAGGTATTGCATAGGGACAGTATAGAGTGGTTGCCTTGGGGGACTGACTGATAATGGGGTTCGTTTCAGGAGGGATAAAAATGTTCTGAAATTCAAAGTCCTATGAATATACTGGAAAAAAAGACACATTAAATTGTATACTTTATATCTCAAAAAAGCTATTAAAGTTTTTTTTTAATCAAGCAATTTTTTTCTATGTGCTAGATAGAAGCAGGGCTGGGGAGCTGAGAGCGAGACTGCATGAGGGTGGTGAGGATGTGCTTCCTGGAGAGAGTGATTCTTGAACACAGTCTTAATGGTTGAGTAGAAATTAGGCAAAGCAGTAGAGGCAAAGGTGGCTCACAGCAAAAAAACAGCAGAGCAAAAAGCATGAGTGCTGTGGTCAGACTGCCACTCTACCATACACCAGCTGTGTGACCTTGATAAGTTACTTAGCCTTTCTGTGCTTCAGTTTCTTCTTTTGTCAGATGGGGAGAATTACAGCATGGAATGTATTTTAGAGTGGAGAGTCATGTCGAGTAGTATGGTCATGGTGACGAGGAAGTAAGTTAATATAAAGTGTCTAGAACAGAGACAGATAGATGAGAAGGTCTCAATAAGTGTTGGCTATGCTGACCTTAGGGTCTGACACAGCTCGGTGTTAAACGATAAAGCATGGAATGAAGGGTGAGGAGGAGGGAAAGGTAGAGATCAAATCGCGGGACACAGGCAGAGGAACAAGAACGAGAGGAGGCAGCCTCTGGGAAAGAAAGAAGGGGAGAAGAAAGGGTTGAGTAGAGCTGAAGGGAGAGGCTCAAAGTTGAGGAATGCCCTATGTCCTGGCTCTCTAGATAAATAGGGAGAGAGAGTGACCAATGGGGTAGCAGAGGGTCAGCACCAGGCAGAGGATTTGGAAGACAGGTCTGCAGAGCCACACACTTTTGTCAACAGACATCAGCTATGGGGAGGGGTCGCTCCCAGAGATGACACGAAGTAGGGCTTTGCTGTGTGGTAGTCCAGGACAGGTGCAGAGAACCTGAGGTCTACTGGTGACAAAATCATTCAAGGGCTGAGTGTGGGTACAGAAATAGTGAGCAGGGTGACTGGTACACTGGGAAACGATGTCAGAACTGGGTACTGGAGACCTTGGTGAGTTCAAAGGGGAGGTGTTAATAAATATTAATGCATCTAGTTATTCATTCCCTCATGCAAACAGTTATTGGAAAGCAGCTGGTAACCAGGCGGATGCTGTCTTTGTCCCTCTGGTGGGAGGCGGGCAGGAAATGCAGTAGGAGTATGGGTATGAGAGAGAGGAAGGCATGGGGTATAGGAGTGAGAAACTTCAGAGACAGTGCAGTTTTATCTAATGACTTAAACATCTTTAAGTATCTTTCCATTGTATTTACAGTACATCCAGGTTTCTGACCATGGGCCATAAGACCCTACATATTCTGGCACTTTCCTGACCTGATTTCTCCTTGTATCACTTTCCACTTGCTACATTCTAGCTACTCTGGCCTCATTCTTGGTGCTTGATGACCCCCAATTCTTTGCTTTCTTCAGCCCCTTCTTTGCATGACTGGCTCTATTTTATCAATCAGTTCTCAGTTCCAAGTGTATGTTGGAGAATCCTTCCCTCATCATCCCACCTATATCTTATATAAAGTAGTCCTTCTTACCACACTCTCATATGCTGTTTATTTCCTTCCCAGGACTGAATGTACTTTCTTAATTATCTAATTTTTTTCAATGTCTGTTTTCAACCTCTAATGCAAAAGCTTTTTGATGACGGGGTTTTGTTTACCATTCCATCTCCAGTGCTGAGGATACAGTAGGTGCTTAACAAATATGTGTTGAATGAATGAACGACATCCAATCAGGGAGGGGCACTTTCCAAGGTTACTGGAACTGATGGAGTGCACAGTAGTGTGGGGATAAAAATACTCAAGAACTGAGGGTACTGGGTGATGGGTTGTCATTTCATGGGCCCTGGGGTCCCTTAAAATGAGGCAAGGAGATGGGGTAGAGAAGGCTGATGTGAGTACACGTGCTGAGGAAGAACAAGAAGCCAACAGAGGAAAATGATAACAAGTGATAAATGGTCGAGCCAAATAGAAAAGCATGAAGGAAAAAGAGGTTTTTCTTTTATTTGAGGGTAGACTAGTGACAGCCTGGAAGTGAGGCAGGAAGGGAGAATGGAACTGGGATCTTCGGAGAATGAGTGACTTCTGCCAAAAAGAGTAGCAGATGAAGCAGAATCAGTTGAATTTCAGTTGAGTTGGGAACTAGAGGGATTACAAGAGGTGGTAGATGAGTTTATTGGTAGCTTCAGGTGGCAGAGGGGCATGGTTGGGAGGAATGGTGCCAGCGGGGAATGGGATGGAGTGCAGGATAGTGTGGGAATAAAAATACTTGAGTGAAGGCTGTAGGGGTTTGTACTTAAGCAGTGACCAAGGATACTGGGATGTGAAACCTGATAGGAATGACCATCCAAGGGTTCCAAATGGGCTTTGGAACCAAGATCATTGCAAGGTTAGAATGACCTTATTTTGCGAGCCAGAGTAGGGGTGTCTGAGATAGTGTTGTTGAAGCTGTCTTGACGGGATCTCTGCTTTATGTTCTCATAGCACCTTGGATACAACTCTACATATGCACAGAATCTTGGCAAATGCCCAATTCCTTGCCCTGCGCCCCTCTGTCTGTTCCCACTTGTGCAGTCCCCATCTTTGGCCCTTTTCCAAGAAGTGAGCCTGGAGCAGAGAAGGCAAAGTGAGTTGAGGTGAGGGGAGGAGAGAGGAGATGAGATAAAGATGACTGAGATTTTAACCCAGCCCACTTTGACCCAGCTAGCCTGGCCCAGCCCAGCGCAGTCCATGGTCAGCACAGCAACTGTCCGGCTGAAATAACAAGCCAGAGACAAAAAACCTGGCTGGCCCTCTTTGTTTACTCAGCTTTTTTCCCCCTTTTTCTTTGGACAATGCCCTGCTGGGCTGGGGCTGTCCTGCTGGGCTGTTGCTGGTGTTCCCCGCCAAGATGGAGCCCAGCTGCTCAGCTGTTTACAAGGCGAATCCGGTTTACACTGGGGCCCATCCTGTCTTGGCTGGGCCAGGAGTTCGAGTCAGAGCCCAGCCAGTGGCCTCTCCCAGCCCAGACCTTCTCAATCTCAGGCTGAGGAGCAGTACGGTTGAGAGATCGTATGTCCGAGGCCAGGGAGGCACTGGCCTCACAATGGAGTAAAAATGGGGTAAGACTTGGCCTCATAGCCAGACTTCTGTCCTACGAGCCCCAGAGAAAGAACTGCTGGAATGCCCGGGCCTCCATCTTTGTCCTTTCAAGTGGTGAACTTGTGACAACAAAGATGGCAGCCTCCCTTCCCCCCATTCTTTCCGGTAGCCAAGGTCTGGGAATGACACTCTGCCGCAAAGCTGCTGTGAGGATCAAAGAAAATTATGTGTATGCAAAGACTTGGAAAGCATTTGCTACCATGATGAAGTGCTCTATGGTAATTCCTTAAAGTGAAGTAGCCGAGACCCAGGGATGAGGGTCTGGCCCCTTGTGCTAGTCCTAACTTGGTGGCCCCTAGAGCATGACACATAGTGGGGGCGCAATTATTTCATTTATTAAACAAATATTTCCCAAGAATCTCTCGGACCAGAGGGAGAGGGAGGTAATAAAATACAGTGAGAACAATGAGACAACAGTGGCGGTGGGAGAGGGACTAAGTGAGCACAGAGGAGGCCCCTCCCCTGGCCTGGAGGGCAGTGAAGGCTCCTTCCTGGCAACAGCATCCAAGATGCAGTAAACAAAAGTGCTGATGAAATGAAGGAGGAATGAACTTGCAGAATCCCTAATGGCAGTACAGGGGCGGGCTGACCTGGATGATCTCCTTTATTTCCTTGTCCCCCACAATGTACTAAAGAGCCAGGCACTAGGGCCAGTAACCCGTCTGAATCTGACTTCCGCAAGAAATGCATTAAGGAATCACGGTGAAACCTGGGGAGGCTTCTGTCTGTGCTCTCCAGTCTTAAGCAGGCACACGAAGGCTGTGAGATGGTATACTTAGAGGCTGAAGGAAGCACAGGGTAACCACGTTCTCTTAGACTTAGAGCATCAACCTTCTCAATGGCAAGCCATATAACGCTGGATTTATGAAATACGATCTGAAGGGTAAGTAGGAGTTAGCCAAGTGAAGAGGGAAAAGAGGGCAGGCGCAGGAAAAAGCCGGCAGATGGAAGCGCATGGCCAAGCTGGGGACCTCCACGAATTTCAGGATGGCCAGAGGGAGGGCAACTCTGACGGAGCAGTGAGGAGTGATTGCTGGAAGGTAAGCAGGGCTTAGATCAGTAAGGCTCATTTCCTTATTCTAAATGGAGATACAGACTATATCCCCATATAGAATACAATGGCATCAATCGCCATCTATATGCTATTGATTCTTAAGTTTTATCTTCACTCCTGTACTCTCAGGACTTATACTCTTAGACTCACATCTAACTGTCGGTGGCTATAAACTCCTGAAACTCCAGCATTCCAAGTGAACTCCTTCCGATCTCCTTTTAAACTAGCTCCTGACCCTAGTTCAGGCTCTATCCTTGTTCAGGTCTGCTTCCCATGGGGCCCATAATTAGCCTCCTTCCGTGGGTTCTGGTCTCTTCTCTCTGACTGGGGGTGCCCCTGGACCCCCAGTCTGGAAGCTCAGGAACAGCCCCATGGTTTTCCTGACCCTGACATCTCCCTTTTCTGAGTGCAGCAACACAGGTGCAGGCCCTGTCAGACCTGGCTGTGCAGCTCTCCTCCTCCAGAGCCCAGATGCATCCCGTTGCACTCAGGATAAGCAAGATGAAGTTCAGACTCCTCAGTGCCTAACACAGAGAGTCACAGTGACAAGTAAATGAGATAAGCACCTGGCATACTCCTGGGACGCTTCAGGCATGCGCTTAGTAATAGCTTACTACTATTACGATTATATAATACATACTGTAGCATATTATAGTCATATCGTAGCCTCACCTCCCCTCCCCCCAGCCAGTGGCCTGTCTTCTTTAGTGCCTGTCTTCTTTAGTCTCCTCTAATGCTGTTCTACATGCTTTTCCCCACGAGGTTCTAGAGAACTCCTTTTTCAACTCCGCATGTACCTCTCCATTTCATCCAATGTGATTTTTTCCAGGAGGACTCTTCCTGGTGAATGCCCCATTATACTTCCTCATGAACATCTCTCCCTGAGCAGAGTAGCAGAGTAAAATTCTACAGAAAAACATTTCTCTTAGACAGCACTGGTTACTTGGTACTGTAGACAAAGAGGGGTGAAGATGACCCAAATCCTTAGTAGTAGCAG
Source organism: Scalopus aquaticus (assembly GCA_004024925.1). Lineage (NCBI taxonomy): Eukaryota > Metazoa > Chordata > Mammalia > Eulipotyphla > Talpidae > Scalopus > Scalopus aquaticus. The sequence goes on from PVIJ01000155.1 coordinate 230,799, forward strand.
CAGATGTCAGAGATCAAAACCAACCTTTGAGGAAGTGAGTCACAGACACCAATAGGAGTGTCTACCCCAGGGATCAGCCTCGCAGAATGGCTGGCCTTGCTGCTAAGGAGGCCGGCAGGTCAGGGGTGTAGAAAGACCTGTAATAGGGTGTTGCAATATGCCAGAGAGAGGTCCAGTCTGTTGTTAGTTACCAAACATTACTGAGTATCCACTTTGTGGGTTCAGCTGTGAAAGAAGGGTTCATTGTTTAGTGAGGAATCAGACCAGTAAACAGGAGCTACATACAGTAAACAGCATGATAAATAGCATAGTAGCAGCGGTGGGGTGCCAATGAGGCAAAGACTGAAGAAAGAGAGCCTTCCCTAAAGAATTTCAAGGTGACAGTCGCATGCAGTGAACATCCACGTGCACCAGCTCTGTGCCAGGCATGGTGCTGGGTGCTGAGGACACAGGATACAAGATGAATGAGATGATCTCTGCCACCTAGTGGGAGGAGACAGCCCAATGAAAAACAACGCCACAAAGGCAGTCAAATGTCACATGTCCCCAGACTGCCTCCTCTCCCATTTAATGTGATGGGAGTCATTATCATCTGATTCCTCAAGCTAGAAGCCTGGACATTATCTCTGACGCCAAGATTTATGTTTTAGATAAAACATAAAACATCCTGTAGAGGATGGATTAGAGGGAAAAGAGACGGGAGGCAGGGAGACCAGCTGGAGGCTGCTGCAGCAATTCAGGGAGGGATGATGCCAGCGGCCTGGCTTAGACCGGGGGTCTTGGAGATGGAAAGAGGTGGGTAGATGTGAGAACAGATCTAAGAGTAGGATGAAAAGAATCTGGGCAATGAATGGATGTATGGGTGAGAAAGGAGGAGTCAAACATGATTGCAGACTTCTGGACTGGACAGCTAAGATTGTGGTGCCATTTAATGAAATGGGCTGAAGGAGGAACAGAACTGATAAATTTAATTTTGTACATATTATGCTTTAGATACCTCTATGAAGAGGTGACCAATAGGCAATTGGAAAGTGAGTTGGAAGCTCAGGAGATTGGTTTGGATGAAGTTAAGATTTAGACACCGTTGGCATACAAGAGTAGCATTTACACGGGCGTGAATGGGATCACCCAGGTAGAGTGTGTGCAAAAAAAAGTGGGGCAAAACACATTCATTCAATAAATTTACTGAGCACTGACAGCACTCCAGGTGTTCTTCCAGATGACAGAAATGTGACAGTAAACATGGAATTACTTCTGCTGGGGGAGTTAGACTCTTGACAAATAAACACGCAACATGAGGTGAGAAAGGGACAAGGGCGATGAAGAAAATGAAGCAGGATGAGGCGATGCCGAGAGTGACAGGGACGGGCTCTCTGAAGAGGTGGCATTGGAACAAATGCCTGCATGAAGAGAACAAGAGAGAGAGAAAATCATGGGAATCTGTGGGAACAGTGTGTCAGGAAGAGGCAACAAGTTCAGAGGCCCGGGTGGGAAGGTCCTTGGCGTGTCAGGAGCAGCCCGCCCATGTGGCTGGAATGGAGAAAGCAGTGGGAGAGGGGCAGAGAGTGAGGGTGGAGAGCAAGCCAGGGGCCACAGCAGGCGCCTGCAGGCCAGGATGAGGGTGCTGGATTATTCTACGGTGTGACAGGAAGATTTGGAGAAGTCTGGAGCAGAGGGGTAACGGCATCTGATTTATGTTTGAAAGGATAACTGGCTGGGCCTGGATGGCAGACCACAGGACAAGAAAGGAAAGAGCAATCAGATAGGAGGTGCTATGGCTGCATTTCCACATAAGCCAGGAGGGGGAGAAGGAGTTGAAGACCTTCCCATGGGCTGCTATATCAAGCAGGTAAGGTAAAAAGAGGTGTCAAGAAGCATTAGGAAGGAGTTTTCGTCTCTGCCCCGATGAAACATTATCTGACCATTCTAGATTTTATTTCCCTTAGTCCAACAAATATGTCTGGAGCTGGACAGTCAACCTTGAATGGGACCGACAGGCAGAACTTATATCCCAGTGAGGAGAAAACCAGAACTTTTAAGAAGTGGTAACTGAGTGTTATGATAAACAAAAATCAGAGTTCTGACCCAGCGACAACAAGAGAATGCTAGATGAGCTGTGTAGGGAACCCCCTGTGGAGGCCGCATTTGAGCTGAGTTGAGTTAGGAGCCAACCCCTTGCTGGATCTGCTTCCCAGGATTGCTGGGGATTCCTTGAGATGGTGGATGAAAGAGCAAATCATTAAAGCAGTTACAGATGACTGTCTTAACTTAGCTCCCTTCCCCATTACCCAAAGTATACATCATTTCTGTTACAACCCGAAACACACACACACACACACACACACACACACACACACACACACAGTGCCCCACAGGGTGCCTTTAGGGGCACCCTTCTTCAGCACTTGTCTCCAGGGGCCTTCAGGATTACCCCAGGATGCCAGATCTTCCAGGAGTTCCTGGTATCTGTACCACTGACAAGTGTGGTCCACAAAACCTCAGGGGCTGCTCTCTGCCAGGGCCCATGGCAGTGAAGGCAGAGGTATCTGCAGACAGAGCTATGGAAAGAATGGCTTAGAAAGGAATGCCCCTCTAGGCTCCTTTCCTCCTCTCTCTCATTTTCCCTGGCCTCCCTTCTCCCCTCCTGCCCCCTCTTAGCAGTCACCCACATCTTCCCACCGGTTTTGGGCAGCTACTGCCTCAGAGGGCCATGCAAAGACTCTGGGCTCTCCTGGGGTGGCATTTGGGCTGGCAGAAGCCACCCACTTGGCCCCCGGCCCCACCCTCACAGGCGGTGCTTCTGGCAGCAAAGTCATGGCCCTGATTCCTCTGTCTTCACGTTTAAGAACATCTCTAACTGCTCCTTGGATAGCTCAATTAGTAAAGTGAATATATTATATAAAGTCTAAAAGATTAAACTATCATCGTCAGCCCATAATTTCATGAAGAAGTCAGGGGACCGTATCCCTCTTATTAACTCTATAACAAATGTGATGAAAATGTTCAAATAGAATGTTAATGCAATGTTACGTGTAATTTTCCCAGGCGATTTTCTGCTGAAATATTTCTTTATTAATAGTAATTGAGGGTATAAATTATGAATGAGGCGATTTTCTCCTTTCAGTAGGAAAGACGTACTAATGGCAATAATTCTTTATAATAATTTTTGGGGAGAGTGGGGTGGGGAGAGAGGCTAGTTTAAAAACAGACAAAAGCCCCTTTCCAGATCCTCCCTTGGGGGGACGACACCTTTGCCAGTCACCTCTGTACACCCCAGGTCACTGGCAAGTGAAGTCTTTGTTTTTCATCAATTTTCCAAAAACCCCAGGGTCTGTTTGGAGGGCAGGAAGGAAGTTTCTGCATCTAGTCCTAAAATGGACCAAGTTCTGAAGCCAAACTTTTCTGCCTGGAAGTGGTTATACCAATAGGACCACAGCCAGGCTCCTCTGCTGAGCTCCAGACCCGGTCAGGCTGGGCCCAAATTTTGTAGTCTTCTAGAATATTCAAGAAGGAATGACCCTTTGAAATCTTTCCACCTAATCTCCCATCCCTTTCCATAAATGAGAGTAAGAAAGGGTGGAGAGGGCGAAGAGTTATTCTGAGCCACACGACAGCCTTCTTCCCTACGTGTCTGCAGGTGAGCTCCTGCCTCTCCTCCCTGCCTCTCCTGCCACTCCCCTCCAGCCTCACTCCCAGCTTGCGCTTTCTTCCCATCACCCACCGAGACCCAGCCCAGCTGCCTGGGCAGTTGTGGGTGGTGGCACCTTGCTCATCAGTCTTAGCTACTGGTCTTGGTCTTGATTTGTCTCTGACCAGGATTGTCAGGTCTGGATAGAGCTCAGGAGTGCAGGGGTGGCAGAAAAACACCTTTTGAATTCCGCGGAGTGGTTAGACTAGTGAGTTTCTCTGGGGCATATCTCTGGGGCATTTCTCTCGGGGCCAGTGTGGCTGGAGCAGGGAGGGTGGAGGAGGCAGACCTGTGGCTACAGAGAGGACTCTACCGTGCCTAAGAGGACTGTCACTGGAGGAGTCTCGGCAGGGGAGCCGTGTGGTGTCACAAGTGTTAAAAGGGGCACTCTGATGGGTCACTAGCTGGCTGTAGAGGTTGAGAGTGAAGAGGGGATCCTGGAGAAGACTAGACTTTGGCTGTGGTGACTCAGTGCCTACGTACCGAGGTGCATTCTCTGAATTAGGGACAATGAAGGGGGAGCCCACAGGGGGGCAGGATGATGTTTAATTTTGGATGAGCTGAATTGAAGAGTATGAGGGTCAAACAAGTCCAGGAGTCCAGGTGGAGCCTGGAGCTATAGGGCAAGGTTGAGCCATCCAGGCTGCTTTAGCCTGGGACCTCTGGGCCTGCACAGCACCTTGGACACTGATTTCATCTGTGCTTGCAGGTCTGTTCTCCTACTGGATTTGAAGCCCCTGGGGGCAAGAACTTGATCTGGCTAATTTTCTCCCTTTTACTCACAAGACAAGTTACACAGCTGGCAACAGCAAGAGGGCACAGAATGAGTAAATGAATGATTGAAAGAAGGAAGGAAGGGGAGGCAGGGAAGGAAGGAAGGGTGAAAGAATTGCTTATGCTTTATGTGACTGCCCCTGGGGTCTCAGAGCCACCTCAGAATCTGACTGGATTGCTCCTAAACGAAAGTTATTGCCTCCTGTTCTCCCCAACCCAGGAAGGGTAGGCTTTCTCCAACCTTCTGAAAGATCACCAGAGAAGTACTATCAATGACCTTCATGACAGCGTGATATTGGGCACACTGATGCCATCATAGGGCTTGATGTCCTTGCTGTGGGTGCGTGGCCTTCCCTGGAGCAGGAGGAAAGGGGCCCTTCGGCTCCAAGGTTCTGGCTGGGGATTATATGGCCAACTTGTGTCCCTTCCCCCGGATCCCACACACTTGGGAATCTTAGCACATGTCCTCTTCTCCTTGCTATGTCTGAGCCCCTGACAGCTGGTTAAAATTGGGATCACTGTAATATACAAATCTTGTGCTCAAAATAACCCTCTTCCAAGCCTTCTGTTGGGAATCTTCCTGGTTCTTTAACTAGAGTCCATAGCAGGAAATCCCACATCCTGCACCCAGATAAGGGACGCTGACCACCACCCCCTTTCATCCCATCCCCAAGAACCAAGATTTCAGGAAAGAAGACAGACAAGTGGCTTATGGACATATTCCAGGGTAATTCTCCACCAGCTCTTCCCTACCCTTCACCATCTCTAACTTTTCTTCCTCTTTAGACACAGGAACCTTAGCAGGAAGATTCTAGGAGTTCTTGGTAGGAGCACGTCTGTGCCTATATAGCCAGGCTGGCTCAGCTGTATGTCCTCCGAAAATGAGAGAAAGATGGGATGGGAAATAGAGGTATGTTAGTGACGTGTTCCGAGTGGCCATGGTGACCTCTTGACCAGAGGCCACTGGGGCGACTTACAAGGGCATCTCTATGTCTCCTCAAGTAGAGCCCCTGGGCCAGGAGGCCAGGCAGAGCTCCAGAGGTCTTTCCTCCCTCCCTCGGGGAAATCCATCCATTAGCAGCTGTCCTCCAAATTAGGGTAATGTATGTGCTCCTGCCCCAGACCCTTACCATATAACCGAAGACCCTGGGGCTTCTCCAGCGTCTGTCTCAGATCTATACCAGTTGTCTGGTATAGATACCCCTATTCAATACCAGGTCATTTCTAGACCAAGGAAGCTCAAGGTTAGGTCAAAGCAGGCTTGATGGGGAAGGGGGGTGAGCCCTGACAGGATGCTCTGGAGTCAGCATGGACCCCAGAGCCTGTCTTCCGATAGTCCACATCTCAGGAGCTGGGGCCTGGGAAACACACCGGCCTAGCCAGAGACCGGATGGGTCTCCATCCCCTCTCCCTCCACACTTAGTCTCCACTCCCCTGGGCACCTCCTCGTATCTCACCCCTTCCTTGTTGAGCCAATAGCTCGATCTTGATCTCTTGAACGGGAAGGTCGACTCCAGAGGGGCTTTCTCTGAAAGCCAATGCTAATCCAGTTAGAGGCTGGGCTGGGCGCTGCACTCCCTCTGTAGGACCAAGTGCAAGTGAAAAAATGCCAATTACCAGATGACAAAAAGGGTCCCTGCCCCTGGGGAAGGGCAAGCTGGGGGGAGGGATGGGAGGGGCCCAGTAACTGAACACCTTGCCGGAAATAGCTCCTATCAGTCCACTTAGGGAGCCATCAGCCCCAGCAGATTTATGGGCAGCATGTGCCCCTCTGATAGATCGGACTATTTAAAGGCAGTCGAAGCCTCCATTTATATCAATGTGAAGCCAGAGGGAGGGTGAGAGGCTGTGAGGTGGGGAGTGAGAAGCAGCAATGGGGCCAGCCTGAGGTGGCATACTGGCTTCAGAGGAGCCTAGGCAGCTGAGATGGGAAGGGTCTCCAGGTCAAGTCCCATTGGTGCCCAGGGAGGGGTGGGCAATGGGGGGTTTCACAGATCTCCCAGCAGCATCTCTGCTAAGGTCCCAACCCGGACTCTTTGCCAGCCCCTCCAGCTAAAATGGGTAGCTCACGCTAATACCGAAGTGAAACTCCTGATTGGATTTTGAGCCGTGCCCCCCACGCTCCCCAGCTGCGGGGCATGCTTGCCCTCCATGCAACCTCCCCCTTGCCTGGACCGAGGGAGAAGGAAGGGGTAATTGTGTTAGGCTGGGGGCATTAGTCGCTGAGGAATGGCCTGCTGCTTCCTGCCTGCTTGTCCCCAGCCTGCACTTCCTGGGGGCAGATTAAGCTGCTTCCATCGCTCTCTCCACCTCTGCCTGGGCCTTCCTCCCTAACTCCATTACTCCCGAGCTGAGGTGCTTGCCCGACCCATGGTGGTCCCACTGATAATTCACCTCTCAGGAAACTCTGCCTTTCTGACCTCTCACTGCCTCCTCCCTCCTCCATACTCTCCCTCCTACCCTGCTTCCTCCCCAGGCTTCCAGATCTCTACCTAACTGCCCTTGCTCCTCGGTAAACTGCTATCATTCACACATTCCTAGGCACGTGACCAACAGCTGTCAGTTTGCTGGTTACTGATTCCTTAGTTCATTCACTTGTTCCCTGAATGCCAGGAACTTAAAATCGAAGGACAGGGAAGCAAGGGAAAGGCACAACTAGACTTGGGACTTATAAGATGAACCTGACCATAGGTGGGGTAGAGAGCAGATTTGCGGGGATAACAGAGGACGGACGACAGTAAAATTAACCGGGAGCTTAAAAATGCTGATGTCCAGGCCACACAGAGATCAGTGAAATCTGACTCTCTGGGGAGAGATCCAGGCTTCACATTTTTAAAAAAACCTTACCCTACTAGGAGATTCCAAAGGCCAGGACAAGTTGAAAAGCGCCGAGTTAAGAAAGCTACTGTAGTAGTCCCGGTGAGAGATGACAGCGCTCTGAATGAGGGCAGCAAGCACAAGGCCGGAAGGGAGAGGAAAGTGGAGAACTATTTCGCTTACAGTTATTTTTATCTGTTAATATTCTCTGGTCCCCTGTCCACCCACTACTCCCACCCTTCTTAGTAGATGACCTCAATTACAATTCCATGGAAGAAACCAAGGCTACTAAGTAAAAACTGTGGCTTATAAGAGGGCAGGCACCAGCTCTGTCCACAGGAGTCAGTAGAGTTCTCCCAGGACAGGCGTCTAATAAACACTTCATCTAGTGGGCACCTGGAAATGTGGGGGTCCAACTAGGAGGGGATGGGAAGGGAAGATACAGATGGGGGGTATCAGCTCTGGGGAACACCAAGTGGCTTGAGCAAAAAGGAGGGACAATCAGAGAGGCAGGGAAAGGTGGGGGTGGAGGAGGAAAACAAACAAGTCCACTTTATAGCAAATCTGTTCTGGGTGCCTAACAGTTATCTTAGTTGCACTTCACAACCGCCTTTTGAAGTAGCTGCTCTATCTCTGTTTTGCAGATAGAGATGCAGGTTCAGAGAGTGGAGTCTGCCTTGGGTGTTACTAAGAGATTCAAATTCAGGAGCTAAGATGGAAAACCACATATGATCCACCCTCAGGCTTCTTGGCACCATCATACCCAGGGAGCAACAGGGCCACAGACCCAGGGACCAGGGGGGAGTCAAGAGTGTCCAGTGCAGAAGCTCCCCCTTTTTGTTCACCTGGCCCCGATTCTCTGGATGGCCTGGGAACAGGCATCATCAGAGCTGGGAGGGGAGTGCCTCATCCCTCAGGTCCTCGGCGATTTGGGATATCCCTTTCTCCACAGCCACTGTGCCACTTGTTACTTTCTGCAACAGGGGCCCCCACCCAGTGGGGCCACCTCCACCTCAGCTCAGTCTAGTTAGTGTATGTTCAGCTGGGAGGAGCCCAGGCTTTTGAGCTTGCACACTAGGACCTTGCCAGGGAAGGTCTTGCCTCCCTTTGCCTCGGCTCACAAAATCCTTCTCATCCAACAAGGTTCATGCCCACCGGCCCCTTCTTGATAAAATGGCCCCCACTGCCCCAACCTCATGAAGCGCTCTATTCTCTGCCTTCCCACCACAGGCCCTCATCCGTGCCTCGGAGACCCTGGGTTGTAGAGTGTCTTGGCTATTCGGTATGTGTCTGTCATTCCCAGTCCCAATCAGTCACCAGTTCCCCAAGGGCAGGGGGCAAGTATGATTCTTGACTGGATCACTGGCATCCTTGGGTGGTAGCAATGGATAAATATATGTTGATGGGATGAATCAAGAAAGTGAAACTCTAGGACAGGCTGTGGGTGGGGGGCGGGGGTGGGGGAGGGAAAGATAGGAGAAATTAGACCCAGGTAGTGACAGTGGCTCCAGGCTTTCCAGCGACATTTTCCAGTCCTTAGCAAGAACTCCGGGGGACATAAAGTGAGCTGATGCTTGCCTTTTTGGGCTTCCTAAAACTACACCTGTTCCAGTCTTCTCCAGGCACCCCAGCTAGCCCCTGAAGTTGTCTGGAACCCCCACTTAGCCCCTGGGGTTGTCTGGGATCTGCTGAGGCTGAGGCTGAACGGTGGCAGCAGAGGCATGGCTAGGAGAGGCTGGAGGCACTCCTATATCTTTGCTCAGGAAATGGCCTCATAAAAGTGACAGGGAGACGCACCTATGGATGCTTGTTAAAGTTTTATTACTAATCACCTCCCAAAGTCAGCGAGGCAGAGGGAGGGAGCTGGAAATGGAGTCATCAAGGCCTGGGAGCAGATGACAGCTGCCTCAGCATCAGCTGCGGGGACTACCATGGGGGTGGGGTGGGGGACAGCCAGAGCTCTCTGCAGGACCCTAACTCCCCACACTGCCATGGGGCCACATGCATGGGCCACTGCCCTGTGCCCCCCACACCTCCATGCGAAAGGACAGCCACCTGGTTCATTTCCTTTATTTAGCAGGTCTCTGAGCTATCTGATCCACTCCCAGTTCTTCTGCCCTAGTCAGAGGGCGCCATCTCTCATGGAGCCCAGTGAGATGGCCCCCAAAGGGGCCCTGCATTTGGTCAGCCCCTGTAGACAACCGTCTTCCGCTGTTGCCGAGCTGAAGGATCTTTCCTTTTCATGGACTCCCAGGTGCCTTCAGAAAGGGTCTGAACCTTAACATAGCATGGAGATTCCCTTTCCCACTACTTCCATCCATGGCAGAACTATTTCAATTTCCTTCCAAATCCATGTTCTGTCTGCCTAGAAATTCCTTCCTCCTGAAAGCTTGGTAATCATAAGTTCTTTTTAAAGAATCAGCTCAAACATCTTCAGGAAGGTGTCCCTAATTCCTTGATGCATTTCACTGCTTGGTACTTGTCTGCTTCCTTGAACACGTGGTTCCTAGACTGTCAACTTCTCTAGGGCAGGATTCACATCCGATCCATTTCTCCTGCCAGGAGTCTGGCTTCACATGCTTGTTTGCCGAATGGGAGAACTGATATTATGAAGTCTGCCTCCCGCGAGGCCTAGGCCACACAGGAGGTCTCTCTCGGCACGTGCGGGGCAGTGCCTAGCAGGTACTAGGAGTGCACCTTGCTTGATGAACAAGTGAAGGAGGTTTCAGTGAGATCATGTGTGAAAACACTCTGAGGCTCTACCGATACCATTTCACTGGTTTCCTGCCAGGGTTCTTTCTCTCATCAGATTGGTCACCACTGCCTCTGTTCTCTGGGAGCCACGCAGATGAAGGCAGGGGAGCAATCTGAAGATACTGGGGAAACTTGAGGCTATTTTTCTGTTTGGAAACAATGCCTGCTCCTCAGATCACATCACACCCTTTCCAATATCTGAAGGGCGGGGAGGTTGGAGAGGGGGTGTGCAGAGTTTTCAATCATTCAGTCACCAATTCAACCTTACATATGAGAAGCCCTTTTGGGGACCCTCAAAGGTCAGACCTATTTCCTGTTCACCACAAGTTCTTGCACGTCACAGGAGTGATACAATCATGAAGTGGCTACAGGCTTTTAAAGGCCACCCCACTTGGGGCCTGGCACTCTGCTGGGGTATCTGAATGGGTACTGAGGCGGGAAGAAGCCAGGGAGCGAGGAGGATGCTGAAGGAGCCAGGAGTCACCTCCATCTCAAGTGACAGAGGCATAGACAAGGGAGTGGGGGGCCTGCCAGAGAGAAGGCTCCCTCAGAGTCGCAGTTAGTGGGCAGTTAGTGGGCAGCAGTTAGTAGGCCCATTCTTTCTGGCAAAGCACAGGTGTAGGGTAAAAGGAAGTTATCAGGTTTTTTTCCCCCAGCCTCCCACCATTAGCATCCATGATTGAAACCTATGGTCTTATATGCATGCCTGATGGTGGACACCTAGAGTATGGCGTAGAGGTGTATAGGTGAGCACACCTGAGCCGAGAGACTGAGCATATAACTGCAGCAGAGGACTGTGCGGCGGGGTGCAGTAAAGACCGGTGGGGAGACCACGAGAGAACACCAGAGAGCCCAGAAACAGTAAAGATTCACCGGGGGGCTAAGAGGCCTGTCAACATCCTGGCCCCCAGGCCTCCCTGTCTGCTCTGCACCCGGTGGCCTCCCTACAAGCGGGGTAGAAAGAACATTAAAAGCCTGAAAAAGTCACCGAGGGCTCCAGGACTCTACCTGTCTCCCAAATCGATAGGAAACCTGCCCTGTGCCTTGCAGGCCTAACATCAGGTCACCCTCTTGCCTTCACAGGAGGCGAATGAACAGGGTCAGAGTTCTTCAGAAATTCTGTGTCCAAGGCAGATAGCGACATTTGATGCGGAGAAGCAGGCGCTCTGGAAAGAGGGCCAAGATGCCCGAAAGCTCAGTCTCTCCATCCACTGTCTGGGAGACAGCGGCTTCAGGGGCAAAGGCGCTTCCTTCTGCTCTCCTTTCTGCGAGTCAGAGCTGTGGCCCCTCTCCCTCAGAGGCACCAGCCACCTGCTCCAGGGCCCAGTCCTTTTCCTTCTGGGCTTTCCAGACCTCCCCTGAGATGCCCCCTACCTTGCTGCTTGAGCTCAGCCTGATCCCACGTGCTGCTGGCCCCCGCTTCCTCCTTCCCATCTCTATATATCTGTCTAATGAACATTTCAATAAGCCAAGCACAGCTTTTTCCACTTAATAAGCAGAGTGCTGACTTCATTGCAGGTTTGCTCTTCACTTATCTGTTCAGGGCCTTAAATCATTCCTAGGAAAAAGCTTAGCAAAGGGAAACCTGGTACCCTGGCTGTTGGCTGCTCCTGTCAGCACCCTGCCCTGCTGGAGCTGAGGGGGTGCCCTGCTTGCACAGACCAGCAGGAAAGTGCAAATAAAACTCCCAGGCGGCCAAGAGATGGGAGGCTGCGGTGTGAGGCTTGGGGACACTGGAGCTCTCACCACTGAAGGAAGTGCTAGAAGCAGGTGGAGGTGGCAGAGGAGGGTTGCCCAGGGGTGTCCTCCTCCCAGCTGGGAAAGGGGAGAGGGATGGAAAGTCAGTGACACGCTGTGAGGAGACATTCTGAGAAAGGTTAAGTTTAATGAACAACTAGAACAACTACTACATCCAGGCACTAGGGGAAAATAATGGGCAAAACTGTCACTGGCCCTGCCCTCTCATGGACTTGCTTTCCATCAGGAAAGGAAAACATTAAACAAAGAATTGCCCAAAAACAGCTTCTAGGGTAAGGACAGGTATTATGGGAATGAATAATGGGAGCTAGGGAACATTTTCCTCAGGAAATGAGGTTTAAACTATGTTCCAAAAAAATTAACTTGAGACAGGCGACAGGTAACCTGGGAGAGACCAGAATAGTCTGGGAACTGACCACTGCCACCAGGACTGCTACAAGCTGTGTTATTGTTATGTGCTGAGATCCCATCATAGAGTGTGGTGAAGGACACAGGTTTTGGAATAAGACATACCTGGGGCTGAATTCAGGCTGTGAACTTACTAGCTGTGTGATCCTGGGGAAGTTAGTAACTTCTCTGTGCCTTGGTGTTTTCATCTGTAAAATGGAGTTAATTACCCATCCTGTGGTGCTATTGCAAGGATTAAGCTTGAGCCTTGCAATAATGTACATTAAGCCCCTGGTATGTAGGACTCGCTGGGTAGGCAGCACTCACTATTCCTAGTAGTATCATATGTGTCTGCTCTCTCCCCAAGCCTACTATGAACTATGATGAGCCTCAAGAATTAGACAAAATTTTATGTTTTGTGTCTTGAGATAGACAGGTAGAAATGGAAGAGAGTGCTTTTTCACAGGGTGCAGGGATCCCCCGGAAAAGAGCCCCAGGCATCCAGCCAGGGAGTGGTATGGCCCTTGCAGTATGTGCATATATATGGCTGGGGACGGGCCACGGGATGCTATTTTCCAGGATCCTTCTGGATGCAGTTGGCAGGAAGACTTCAGGGCAAAAGGGTACAGACTCAATTAAATGTGGGCACGCGCAAGGCAGTGACTTTTGTGATAAACACTTCAAAACGCTCTCTCCAATGCTCAACTCTTGCATGGTCAGCCATGATTCTGGCAAAGGACCTGGAAATCCTTCATTTAGACAGTTCCCCAAGGCTGTTGGCCAAAAATTAAGAGGACTGTGATTAAGACATTAAAGAAAGAGAACATTCTCCTGGAGGCGTCCAGCGGGGCCAGTCCTACCTGCAGGACTCTCTTTGTTGTTCTGTCCTGTTCTAGAGTAGAACTGGCGGGGCGGGGATGAAGCCTCCTTGGTAGGAAAAACTGAACCATTCACTCTCAAGTCTGCAAATGTGAAGACTGCTGGTGGATGTGCAAGAAATCACAAGTGGCGTGGACCAGATCCTTACTTATGAAATCCTGAACCCTAGGCAAAGTGGGCTTGCTTTGGAACTTAGCACATTTGGGATGAACAGGCAATTGCTATCTTACACAGTGGCCAGTAAACTTATGAAAGTCATTTTCCTAAGTGGTGGGGTTAGTGGAAAACATACATGATTTAAAAAGTATTTGGGCAAATTTATGGAAGATAGAGTCATATATGTCCCTTAATCAGGGTTTGTTCAGTAAATGAGTGAACAAATATGGATGATTCTGGTTTTAAGGTATTTCAATTCAATACAATAAATATTCATGGATTACACACTATGACAAAGCATAAGAATGCAAACCTGAACAGTTTCTATCCAGAAGCTTACACTTCTATAAGAGGATTAGAAAGAACACTGTTGACACAGAGTGGACAGCGTGAGTGCTATAAGAAAAATGCCAGAGACTACGGGCATCCAAAGAAGGGGCAGATTCTGTCAGGTGGGAAAAGGAATTGAGAAAATTTTACGGAGAAGACAATATTGGAAATGGGTCTTGAAGAACAAGTTGGTTTTTAGCAAGTAGAGAAGGAAATTAAGGTTTTCTAGAAAGGGGGAATGACAAGCCTTAAGATTTGGGACTGGAAAAATAAAGGACATGTTTAGATAGCGCTAACAGTACAGTGGAGATGGGGAGAGGGGGAGAAGGGAAGAGAGAGAAGAGATAGTTGGGAGACACCAGAGTAGTGTGAGATGAATAGAAAGGAAAATCTAGGTTGTCCTATGGAGAGTAAAATGCGCCAGCATTTTCAAGATCTTGTGGCAATCAAACCCTGAGACTAATGGGGGGCTAGGGAGAAAGGCTACAGGGGAATTCTAGTAGTTCTCAAATTTAAGACTCGAAATAACTGGTAGATTTCAGAGTTAAGCAGAAAGATGCTCCTTCAGCTCAGCCTCTAGAGAGATGCAGAATCAAGGCCCCATGGTTCCCCATTAGCAGAGGGCTTGTCTTTGCCATTTCTGACCTCCTGGGGTTGGTTCTCAGTGGGCAGGGACATTTAGCTCAGCCATGCTGGGAGCACCCTGGGTAGCCCTTCCCTGTCCAGCCACATTTGTACAGAGGGAAACTCTAGTGAAAAATGAACATTAGCAGTAACCAGGAAGAGATGTGAGGCAAGGAGAGATCCTAAATAGATCCAGTCAGTCTGGTGGAGTTGCACTAAAACAGGGTAGGTTTCCCAGAGGACAACAGTCAAACAGTCAAGTCTACAGAGACAAGAGTCATTTGTTTGTTCAGGTTATCTCTAGCTGGATATTTATGGAGCATGTTTTATATGCTAAAGCTCAGGAAGTACAGAGAGACAGTACCTCTTTAATTAGCTCATAGTCTGGTAGGGAAGAAAATCATGGGGACAGATAACTGGAAAATGGGCTGGTGATAGAAGTAACTTCCAGGTAGGAGCACAGAGGAGGAAATGATAAGCAATATCAGGGAAGGCTTTAAGGCGGATGTGTCTTAAGACTGAGCTGGGTCTTAGCAGATGAGTAGGAGTTTAACAAGTGGATGAAGGCACAGGGACAAAAGGGAATGTACAGGCATGGAAGCAAAATAAATTTGCAAAGGAAGTGTTTCAGTATCGCTGAAATTTGTGGTATGCATGTGGTAAGAAGACAGGCTGAGACCAGATGGGGAGGTAGGGGAGGTCATATCATAAAGGACTTTGAGCAACTATACTACAGAGTCTGGAATTCATCCTACAGGCAAAAAGGAGCAATTGAAGGGAGTTGAGGAAGGGGTGAGAGGTGTTTGGATTTGTAGTTTAGAAGTATTCTTCTCCGAATAGTGTGATGAGAAATTAAGGAACTGGAGTTGTTGGCAGGAAGACTAGCTAAGGAGCTACTGCAAAAATCTAGGAGGAAGGATGAGGATGGGCTTGAGTTAGAACAATGATGGGAACAGTGGGCTAAAGAGGACAGAGACCAAAGCAGAGTGAAGAGGTGAGTGGGGAAGGTGAACTAGGAGGGGTATTGCCTTCTACCTGCTAGATATGGAATTCTACCTGGGATCCAGACTGGCTCCCCACCTGACCATGTGCAAGAAACTGCTCCATTGTGGGGCACTGGGTCCCCTGGTCCCTAGGTTTGCCTCAGATGATTTCTAGGGAAAAGGTAAATCTTTCTGTCACTCTATTCCCTGTCAGCTGATTCCCAGTCAAGGGTTCCCCCCTCAGCCCACCTGCTTCTGGTCCTTAGGCTTAACATTGTAGCTCTTCATTTTCTATATACTGAAGATGCTGGCACGTTTTCAGCTTTCCAGGATGGAGCTTTTCAGGTTCTCAGAACTTTGTTGAGTGTGAATAAATTGGCAAATGTAATCTTGAGAAATGTGCTGGGATGCCTACTCTGCCCTAATGGGGTAGAGTGCTAGACCAGGGAGAAGATGGCAGAGGAGTAAGGGCAAGTGAGGACACTCCAGATGCAACAATAAGAAGGCCTCACTTTTTATCTCAAGTCTCCCTTCAATGCCCATCAGGTTCCCAGCACCCCAGATTCTAGGGTTGGCCTCTTCGGGGGCTTTTGCTCTGTCCTTGGTGAAGTTGAGTAGATGAGGAGACCCAGCCCTCTTCATCTCCACTGGTGTCCATTCTCAAAGGCAGCACAGTTGGATGCCTCTTTTTGCCCCTCCAGCTCCACATAGCACCCTTGCTCACGCTGTCCTGTGCCCCAGAAGCCTCAAACAAACTCCCTTACCCTCAGGATTCCTACTGGGTTCAACACATGGGAGCCAGGAAGACAGGAGGAGAGAGCAGTTGGGATAAGTACTGTTCTGGTTCCTTCTTGCTCTACTGCAGGTCACAGTTCCTAAGCACAGCCACAGCAGCAGCTGTTTGTGGCATCTGGCGCATGTCCCCTAGGGCCAAGGCGTGCTAGCTGCTCCCCTGCTATTGTTAACGCTGGGGTTTGCAAACAGCCCCTTTATTAAGCTTTCCTCAGTTACTCAATTTGTAGACCTCTATTTCACCTAGAAGCCTGGCTGGTACAGCAGACACCCTCAAAGATATGCTACTAGCTGGCATAAATTTGTTCTAACAAATTTTCTTTGATCTGCTTTGTCTACTATGGGCTTTTAAGATTATGTTAGTAAGTGCCTTTGCCTGCTGAGTTAATGGGCTGATTCTAGAAAAACTAAAATTTAATACCATACCCTTGACTTGGGCAGCTTCTCCTAGCTCTATTTAGATTTTCATTCCTACAGTTTTGCAGAGTACAAATTTTAGAAAAAAATTTTTTAAAAAGAAACTAAATTGAGATTCAGAGAACGTCAGGATGGGGTGGGTGGATGACCCGGACTATTCACTCATTCTTGTAGTCAACAGGTATCTATGGAGCATGTTCCATGTTCTAGATACTGTGTCAGGCACTGTGGATGGAACAAACAGCAAACAAAATATAACCCTAGTCTCACTGAGCACAGCTGGAGAGACAAATGAGTAACCAGGCAGTTACAGTAACTGATAGACTTATTAGAGGGGTGAGTATGGGGTGATGTAGAAATGCATCAAAGTGGCACCTATCCTTATTTTGGGGTGCAGCAGTAAAGAAACCCCAGAGTAAGTAAGCCTAAGCTCACTGCATGTGTATCTGGAAGTTGATAGGAATGGGGGAGGGGGGGCAGGGAGAAGGAGGGGAGAGGTGGAGAAAAAGAGGAGGGAACACCTTGTGCAAAGCCCAGGAATTGGAACCTGCTGTCTTGGGAAACTGCAAGCAACTCAGTGTGGCTGGAGTATGCAGGTCAACAGCGAGAGTGGACAGATCAGGCTGGGAAGGTGGTGGATACCAGATCCTAGAGGACTTTCCAGCCCATATTAAGGAGCAACGGGGAGTCACCAGTGGATTTTAAGTAAGGAAGGGATATGATCAGATATGCATGGAAGGAACAGGCTGCAGTGTGTTGAACAGAGTGGAAGATGCAAGACAGGAGCAGAGAGATGTCTCAGAGGCCAGGAGGGACAGTCCCTGTCCTAGAGTGTATGAAAGCATATGGACTGGCAAGTGGTACATGTCAGGCACAGCGAGGAAGACCGGAGTGACTAAGGTTTCTGGGGGGAAGAGATGCGGAGAAGAGGGGGAGGAGCAGGAACAGGTATGGCTGGAGGTCGAAGGTGAGTTTTTTGTATTCCTGAGATGTTGGGATGGACGTGTCTGAGGGCAGTCTGTTGGAAGCCTGTTACAGTATGTGGTGATTCCACAGGCACAAGTTGGGGGCCTGCCTGAGCACCCCAGTGGGCCTTGGATGAGATTTCAGGGTCACCGAGCAGCCTGTGTACTTCCTGTCTCAGTAGTCTGTCCTTCACGGCATCTCCCCAGCAGTGGAGAGGCACTGGCTCCCACTGGCACCTATCAAGCCAGTTCCAACTTTGGGTCAGGCCTTGGGAGAAGGTGGCTCCCACCCATTGCCCAAAAAGAGGGGAAATGGAGGTGCATGTCAGGAGGTAAAACGTAGACCAGGTTTGTGAAATGTCAGCCTGAGAAGCCCTCGTTATGCAGCAGTTAAGGTGGGGAGCAAGACTGAGGACTCTGGGCAGGGGAGGAATGGTGCAACGGAACCTTAGGATGCATACCCTGCAGGTGAATGCCCGGACTGGAGGAAGGACCGATGGACATGTGGGGAGCGTGCTACAGTAATGCAGGAAGTCTCTTTTATGTTTGTTGTTTGCATTTTTTTCCCCTAATCAAATTAGTAAAGACTTAAAAATTGATAATAATGCGAATGATGGTTTAAGAAAATGGGTGTAATCATTGACTGCTGATGAGACTGTGAATTGGTATAACCTTTCTGAAAATCTACCAAAATCTGTAACTTTTTGTGTAAGGTCGCACCTTTTGACCCAATAATATCTTCTGGGGAATTTAACCTAAGGTAATTATCAGAAATTCTCCAAAATTTGTATTTCAAAAAAGTTCATTCGTGTGTTATTAATAACAGCAAAAGACAGAAAGAAATAACTGTCAAAGTCCCCATCAAGGGAAGAATAGTGAAATCTATCAAAATACACTAAACAATGAAATTCACTGACATTAGAAGAAAGAGTTTGGAAACCTATTTCACAGAATTAGAAAATGCCCGTGATATAGTAAGTGGAAAAATCACCATACAAACAGACGGTAGTCTCCTGGGCTGGATCCTGGACAGAGAAAGGACATCAGTGGGAATGCTGGGGAAGTCCAATAGGTCTGTAGTTTAGTTTAGTTTCCAATGTAAATGTTCTACTTGTGGCATATATACTATATAAGATGTTGGCATTAGGGGACACTGGGTGAAGGGAATGAAGAAACTCTCTAAATGATCTTTGCAATTTCTCTGTAGATTTACCATAAATGTAGATTTAACATTTCTTGAGTATTACTACATGTCATGCATTGTTTTAAGCACCTTCCTTACAATATTTCATTTAACCCTCACTACTATCCTATGAAGTAGAGACTATCACAGCCCCCTTTAGAGATGAGGAAACAGAGGCACAAGGTGACATAGTTTTTGAGTTGTTGAGTTAGGATTCAAGTTCATATATTCCAGATTCTAAGGTCTGTGTTTTTTTAATTCTGCATTGGACAAATAAATATAGTGCCAAATGGTTCACAGTGATTGTCTCTAGCAATGGGATCATATTTCCCCCCTTGGGGTGGTTGTGGGAAGGGAAAAGATAGGGGGAGAATAGACAGGACTTGCTGTCTGATTAGATATGGGTGATAAGTAAAGGCAAGAATTGAAGATGGCAGTAAACTCTGGTGCTACCTCCCGATGCTTGGAGGAGGCTGGGGTTGGTGAGGCTGAGGGGAATGCAGTGACTTTAGCTTCTGCTGAGATGGGGGGCGGCTAAGGGATATCCAAATTTCCATCAACAGCCTGAGCGATGCATTGGGGCCTGCTCGGGGTTCCTACTGAGTAAGCATGTGGCACTGGAGAATGGGCATGGGCATGAGGTGAGCCAGGGGCTGACCTGACCAGGGAAGCATGGGGGAGAAGTGCAGGCCCAAGGACACCCAGCACTTCCCTACTGCATTGCCCATGAAGTCACTCACTGACTCTGGACAGAAAGGGTTAGATGGAACCTTCATTCACTGCTGAGCTTGCTCCACTTCCGTATAGCCCCTACGGCTTTCCCTCGGGCTGCTCTGGGAGGGGGAGCGGACACCAGGACCTGAGCGGGCACGATTTTGCTCTGTGGAAAGGTTCCTCCTCTAAGGGTGGAAGAGTAACCTTTCTGCACCTCCCGAGAGTCTCTGGCTCTCCTGATTCCCCCTGTTCCTTCTTCCCATTAGGTCGTCATTGAGGAGAAGCCTCAGGTTCTCCTTCTGCACTCGGGGAGGAATGTTGCTCTCTTGCCCTGAATTTGGGAGACTGAATTCTGTCCAGCCCAGAACACTGTGAAACCAAGCGCAGCTGCCTGGCATTCATCTCCCCAGCAAATGCACCCTGAGAATGACCAATAGCAGTGTACCCTTAGGAGATGTTGCCCAAACCCCAAATATCCCCACTCAACACCTGCTTCACTGGGCTGCAGTAGGAGAGGTGAGACCTGTGTCCTCTGTGCTTCTTTCCTGATGCTTTGGGCACCTCACCAACCCCCCGGACCTTCTGGTCTTGCCAAGGGGAGTTAGGGGGACATCAGCCTGGAGGGCTCAGGCTTCTTCTCGAATGATCTGCTGTCTTTCTAGTTCTCTGGACAATTGAGCTTTAGGGTTTGAGGCCCTCCCAGGCTTTCCCCCTGTAGGCAACAAACTCCAAATTTCTCAGCTGACTCCAGGCCCTGCAGAGTTGCAGGCTGCGGACAGGGCTCCTCTGGTGGCTTGGAGCTCGTGCTGCTTCTCTTTTTGGAGGCTGGACAGATGCAGCTCAGGCATAGGATAAATAAACCAATTAAATCTGAGAAAACAACATCTTGCTACTTCCCTCCAGAGCCACTGCTCACCCCCCACTCAGGGTGAGGGTGGATCTGCCTGCGAGCTAAGAGACAGCCTGGGGATCTCCCACCCCTGTCTGGAGACCCCTCCTTCGGGCTGGCCCCTGCAGCTTGGCATGTTTTCCTAACGTGGTGAACACATGCTCTCTCTGGAGGATCAATGTTTTCCCTCGGAGGCCCTTCATTCTCACCAGAGGGGAGGAATAGGAGAGACCAGAAGCCCCCAGTTAAGAGGCAGAGAGAGGAAGGGGAAGGATTGCTAGACTGGGGAGGCAGGACTAGAAGGGACAACAGATCTGGCCAGTCAAACCTGGGGGAGAGGGAGTTCTCAGACTTCTGGAACCCATGGCTGGTGGACACCTCAGATCACCAGGCACACTGGGAACAGACTAGGAGCCACGTGATCCAAGAGAGCTGTCATTCCTGGAATTCACCCCTTCTGAGAACCACAGAGAAGTGGGATAAGAGAAATCCCACTGTAGATCAGCCTTCACTTTCTTTGTGAAGGCTGAGGCCCTCTTACTTGAATTTGACCTGAATTTAGCAACATTTGCAGAGGGCTTCCTAAATACCAGGCACTGAACTAAGAGCTGGGAGGAGCTGGGACAAACAGTTGCTGCTTCGTTGGGGAAGATGGTCACGCAACTAAGGCCACACCATATCTGTTCTGACATGAACAAGTAGCTACTAAGTGGAAAAAAAAGTGCTCACTAATACCTGGAGGGCTGGGAGACATTCCAGAAGAGAGGACCTATGAACTGGGTCTTAAAGGATGATCAGGAGCTTACTGAACAGAGGCTGAAGAAAGGGGTGAGGGTGGGGGGCTTGGGTGGAGGCAAGCAGGCAAAGGGCATTGTGTGTGCAAATGCTTGGATACACGGACGTACCTGGACACTATGTGGGGAGGGCTGAGGGGCTGTTGACAGGTTTGGGGCAGGCATCAGACCGGTGCTCTAGCATGACCATGCCAGCAGCCGGCGAAGGACGGAATGCAGAGAGAGACTGGGTGGTGAACACCAGCTGGCAGCGTGTTTAGATAATGTAAGTGGGCCCGAACAAGAACCTGAACTCAGCCAGCAGCAGGTACAGGAGATAAGGGGACTCACCTAAGGGGAGGACCCACAGGATTTAGTGACTGATGGGACATGGAGGATATGAAACCACGAAGGGGGAGAACGAGGTGACCGAGGTTTCTACTTTAGGTGCCTGGCAGAAGAATGTGGTTATTCTGGGAGAAATAAAGGAATAAAAACAAGTCGTGTGTATGTGCGTATGTGTGTCGAGGTGGGATAGGGCTGCGTTAAGTCTGAGGTGTGTCCCAGGTGGAGACATTTGGTGTGCAGCGGGCAGATGGGTCTGGAGCATCTATACCAAAGATCACGTGAAGATTTCCTGAGTGGGTAATTGAAAGGATGATAATATCATCAACAGAAATAAGGCCCACTGAGGGTGAGTTATGATGGGGGTGGGGGCTGGATGGTGGATTCAATTTTGCAATGTCTGTGGGACAAAACACTGAAGATATTCACCAGGCAGTTGGAAAAATGGGATCAGAGCAGCAAGAGGTCAGATTTGGAGCTTTATATTCAGGAGTCCTCTAAATAAAGCTGATCGCTGCAGCTGCAGGGGCGGATGAGATCATCAGATTAAAGTGTACACTGAGAGAAAAGGGTCAAAGGCAGAACACTGGAAAACACCTACTTTTATTTAGGGTGGGAGGGGATAAAGAGCCAGGGAAGGAGCTGTCTGCAAGGAGAACCGGTAGCGTGGGGCCAAAGGGAGAGGGGCAGACTTCCAAAAGGCAGCGGGAGGGTTTGCTGAAAAGATGCTGAGAAGGCCAAGGAACAAGACAGACTTGGGGATTCGGATTAATGACCTTTAAGAGAACAGATTCAATAAAGAGGTAGGGAAGAGGGCAGAAATGAGGCGTTGGTGAGAAGTGGAGGTGGTTATGTATAAATAAGCCTTTGAGCAGCCAGGCAGTGAAGGGGCAGAAGTTCAAGGAGCGCCGCGGGTCTATGTGATTTGTGAAATGGGGAGAACGGGGTCCGCTTGCATTTGTGTGATAGCACAATTACTCGGCTCCCCTTCAGCTGTCCAAGACGCCCTTCTCGGGTTCACTCATCCCCAGGGTCAGTGTGGCAGTGACTGGAGGAAGGGTCCCCCCCACAACCTATGATACTCACAGACATCCTAATTCTTTTTTCCCCTCTCTGCTCTGACTCCTCTTCTTTTCCAAAACAAGCATTTGTTGAACACCTACTCTGTGCCATCTGCATCAGGTGGCACAGCACAGAGGGCAGCACAGGTGAGATGGGGCTGGCCGGGTGACCGCAGCCATGCGCTGGCCTCACTAGGCAGAGCGAGTGGGATGGAGAGGAGCGTGGATTTGAGACAGATGCTGTTCAAGATAGAGATGGAAGGGGCGGAGGCTGCGTCAGGAGTTCCAGCTTTGGGTACCAGTGAGGGGTCAGGAGCGATCCCCCAGGTTTCTCTCCCCCGCGTGTAGCCAGAGCTGGGGCGTCAACGATTCTGAAGTGAGCACTCCATCTTGGGGTAACATGATCCTATAACGCAGGGCTCCTCTGATGTGGGCTGCTTGCCTTTTACAGCATTAGGGGAGCAACATTTCATGGAAAATTCAATAAATCCCCCTGTACAGCCAGACGTCTGTAAACAATGGCTTCCAAATTCAATCAGGCTGGGGACCCGCAGCAGCATTTATGAGCTCTAACGTGGAATATTATATAGGGGAGTGAGTCGCAGGGGTTGGGGGAAGGGACTTCCTGGAAGATGAAAGCTCCGGTGCTGGCTCCCGCTCTTATGCTCTCCCAGTGGAGGTGACTCTGCAGGTACAGTTCAACCATGGACTCCGAGCTGCGTCTGGGGCCCCGAGTCCAGGTTCTGGACTTGGGGAGGAGAACCGACTCAGCCTTCGGTACTGGCTGTGAGGAGGTTGAATGGTGAGATAACCAACTCACATGAAACCCACATGAAATTCCACCTGGTGATGAGCCTGGAAGCCATCATGGTGTGATAACCATCATTATCATGTGGGAGGGCCCTGCAGCTCTGAAACCTCCTCCCGAGGAGCCTTCCACCCCTTTGGTTCTATTTCTATGCTTTGGCAATGACTTTAAGAAAGCCTGTGCCCCCCACCTCCTCAGGTTCAGATTTCCTCTCACCTAGCACAGGGAGATTTGCAATGAATTAGGGGCAAGGACTGGAACTATAACTTTGAAAGGTGTTTTGATGGGATTGCAGCATGCTGTTTTAGGGAGGGCTCAGTGGTCTCACGTCTTCAGGCTCCCCTAGACTTCACCTCTCCTTTGCCCTTCTAACACCTCTACGCTCTGGCCAGCTCTCCCAGCTCTGCCTTCTGCACAGGTGTTGTCTTTGCACGCCTTGCTGGCTTTCTCCAGTAAGCCAACATGAAGCATTATGGGCAAGAGAAAAGAGCAAAGGTTCTGGGTTCAGATTCAGTTCTTGTCATTTACCACTCTGGGTCTTGGATAAGTCACTTCCTCATCTGAAGGTCAGTATCCTTATCTGCACAGGAGGGGGTAATATTAAGAGCCTTACAGAGTGCCTGTGGAAGTGAAGTGCCTGATCATCTGGAATGGAAGAAGCACGCAATATGTGGTGGTTTCCTTCTCTGTGCTTCTCCTCTTCTCAAACCTCCCTTCAGTAAAGTTTCTCTCAATCATCAGAAACTGCTCTCCTTTCTACCTGTGTCCCATCAGCTCTTCCCCCTCTCTGGGGCGCTGAGTGATGCTTTTTTGTGCAGACCTGATTCTAGTCCAAGGGGAAGAGCATCAAGGAGCACAAGAGGGCATGGCCATGCTGAGAGGTGCATGTAAGGGGTACAGGCAGCCCTGAGGTGTCCCAAGTCTGAGGTGCCTTTCTTAGAGGCCCACAGCATAAGCGTTAGGAGGGCAAGGCTTCCTCTACTTTGTTAATGGTCCTCTTCCTAGTCTAGAGCAGGGCTTGACTCCTGGTGTGCTCAATCAGTATTTCCTAATGAATTAAGTACTTCAGCTTCTCTTGTCACTTTCCTGTGGTTTTCCTCTTGTCCAGAGGAAGAATGGAGAGTTTGTCTTTCAGAAAAGCAAACCACAACCCTCCTTAAAGTCAGGAATCCTCTCTTCCCTCTAAATGTCCTTGAAACACTGGCCAGACTTCCCGGATGGAGTGGAGAGGAAGCAGAATCACTGCCACTTACCATGGAATATTACATACCCACAAGAAAGGATGAAACATGGTCATTTTCAACAGACTGGAGGAATTTGAATAAATTATATGCAACAAAGCAAATAAGAATGAGCAAAACAGATACTGGACATTCATACAACAGACAGTTTGACAATGTAAAACACTTTCAGGAAACTACTGGACAGCAACAAACATGCCAAGGGTTCTGATGTTAAGGGGTGGGGAGGGAAGGAAAAAGGCCATGAGGCCTGGTGGTGGGTAAATGAGAAGAATCACTGCCAGCAAGGATCTGCCTCCAGCCCTCTGCTAGGAACATGCATTTTGGAAGGATGAAGGGCAGGGAGTAATTCTTGCAGGCAGATTTTTGGAGGTTCTAGAATAATCTCTGGGCCTTTGGAGATAGTGGAGAAAGAACTGTGAATGTGGATTGGATATGCACTTCACTCCCTCTCCAGGGAGGCCCCCTCCTACCTCCTTAGTCAACCTTAAAACACAGGGCAAAGGGGAGGGAAAGGTTGGCCTGCCCCAGAGCAACGCTAAGCAGCACTTAAAAAAAAAAAAAATCTCTTTCAGACTCTGCTCAGGCATTCCAGTTAAACCCTTTCACCAGCCTATGTGAAAGGTACTAGTAGTATTCCCATTTTACCTACTTGGAAACTGGGACTTAGAGGGGTTAAATAATATACCAAGATGACAAGGCCAAGAAGCAGAAGACAGGCTAGGTCCCCAGGTTTGTTTGACTCAAGATCACAAGCTGTTAACCACTAGCTCAGCAAAAGGTGTGGAGAGCAGTCCTTGGCCTAGAGGGTCTGGGCCCTGGCAGAGATCAAGCTTACCACAGTCAAGCTTCTCCATCTGTAACAGTGTAATATCCCTGGAAAGGGAAGGTTCCAGGTTCTTTGCCCTACCCAAGGAAGGGAGGTAAGCAGTGAGGAGAAGAAAAAAGGACTGAGGAAGGGAAGAAAAAGAGGAGACTAGGAACGACGTGGAGCAGAGGTAGGTGAAGAAGCTGTGCTGGGACTTGCACCAGGGACTTGGGGGACACGTAAGGAGACACTTGAAAGAGACAGAGATGTGGGTGAGAAACCCATGAGGAGGATGACAATGGCAGCCTTTATCTTGACTTGTATTTTCATTTTGCTTTTTTCCTTCCACACTTGCCTGGCCCCTCTGCCCCTTTCCTAGGCTTCCCTGCCAGGAGGTGCCTTAGACTATGTAAGCTTTCTGGCCTCAATGGCCCTACTTTAGGTCAATCTTGTTCAATTGGGCATTTACCCATGAGGGGATGGGTAACTTTGGGTGTCTTATGGGGAAACTATTTTAACTATACTTTCTCTTCCCTCCATTGGACACGAAATGTATCAAAGTTCTTTTCTGTGGAAGGTTTTACACACTAAGAGCATGTTTTGTCTTTATGTGGTGGATGGCAGAATCCATTTAGAGCAGGCAGGTTTGGGGGTCCTGGGTGCCCCTCACTAAACATCTGCTCACCCACCCCAGCTCCAATTTAGAAAGGGTAACTGAGATTGTTTGGTGGAGGTCATCTCCTTGGGTTCTCCTGACCTCCTGCTGGGCACTCGGGAAGAGGAAGAAAGTGGGATGGAACCAGGGGAGAGCCTTGCTCTCAGCCCCAGCTACCAGTGGGGAGCTGCTACCCAACTGGGCCCTTTCTATTCAACTAGAGGTACTCACAAGAGGCAGCTCTTTGGTCTCAGGCTTGAGGTAGGCCGCCTGCTCTACTTTCAAGTCCCTGCACTCCACCCACCTGGAGGGAGGGGGTCGAAAGGGTTTCCCATAGGACCCGAGGTCATATCGACCTTTTGGTTTTCCATTTGGCAGGATGGGCAGAGGGTCCGAGGATATAGATCCCAGAGGCATCTCCACAGCCAGATACCCAGCTTTCTGGGGCTCTGGGATTTAAGTCTGAGGCACTGGCACAAAATATTCCCTCTCAAATGTTAATAAGGCCATGTTCTTGCACACCCCAGTCACCCACCCACGGGCATGCACAAGACTTTAGTGACTAGCTCCTTCTGTTATCTTCTCTCTCTCTCTCTCTCTCTCTCTCTCTCTCTCCCCCCAACCCACCCCCTCCCTTACTTCCCCCTCCCTATCTCCCTCATTCTCCCTGCTAGCTGCTGTAAGGATCAGTCCCCAAAGAAAAATGCCCAATTTGTCATGTCATGTCCAGCTGTTAACCTCCCGTCGGTAAGCCATGGGGAAGACTTACTTTCTCCTATTTATTTATTTGCCACTTGGACAATAGAAGGCCCCAGGCCTGCTGAGTTCTCCATAATAAAGCCACCAACGATCTCCCCCATCACCCCTCCCCTCCCCCCACCCCCATGTCAACAACACTAGCCAACCTGCAGGTGTCACTGGGCATTAACCCCGGGCTTAACTCTGGCTCTGCTGAACCGGAGGGAAGGGGGATGGGGTAGCCAGCGAAGGTGGGGGGTCTGACGGGGAGGTCTCTGCACAAAGAGGAAGGCCTGGGGATGGGCTGGCTCATAACCATCCCTCCGGAAAGCTCACTGTGTGGAGGCTGGGGGAGGGAGGGAGGGATCAACCAAATAATACAGCTCCTTCTTCCCAGCCTCCCCAGTGGTCTCCAGGCAGAGCCCTGGCCAGCCGGTGGCAGGCACCCAGGCTCACCGCACCTAGCAACACTGCCGAGAGACGGACCCTGCAGGAATGAAGTCCAGGGAGGCTGGCCTGGAGCAGGCTTGGGAGGAGCTGGGCAGGGTGGGGAGGCTCAGGGGCTCCAGACTTCAGGCCTGCTCTGGGTGTTCCTGCTTTTTCTAACACTTTCTTGCTCCCCTTTCCAGGCCCCATAGGCCTGGCCCAATTTGCTTGAAGGAGAACCAACACTAGCAATACCCAAGCTGGGCTCCCCTTCTCCTGAGGATTACATGAAAGGTGGGGGGAAGGGCAGCTCTTTAGTCAGCAGCCCTTCCTTCTGTTCAGATGTCAGAGTGAGTTACAGATCGGACTAAAGTGCAGCCCCCATGGCCTTTCATCTGGGGCTCCCAGCCCATGTTGTCAATAGCACCATCCTCTCTTCCCGGGACCCTCGCTTCCCCCTGGACAGCTCTGGAGGGCAGAACAGAAATTAGGATTAGCCAGGATTGCACACGAAGCCATCTCTGCACTAGTTTCCTGCTTCCCAGTGATCACTCCTCCATCCTCACCACCCTCCCTGTCGTCCCACAGCCTAACGTACAGACACATCAGCAGGACGCTTTCCAAAAACAGTCTTGAGGCTCAACCGGTAACCCACCACCGCTGTGTCCTCAGTTGGGCCATGCCCTCAGACCAGCAGTACCCAGATACAGAGTAAAGACTCAGTCAGCTCCGGCCAACTGAGATTTCTTGTGCATCTTTGTTAATTCCACAGTAGGGGCTCACTGTTTGCTGAATCAGAATGGAAATAACTAGGAAAGGGAGAGGGCTAGATACTGTAAAGTTGTCTCCAGGGCTCATGGGGATCTGCACCAGTACCCACTCTGTTCTTGGTCCAGCTGCCATCATCTGTATGAGACTCTTACAGCAAGAGACTCTTTAGGGCCTAGAGGACCAGAGTGCAGAGACAGAGGCCAAAGATCATGGAGACCAGGAAGAAACAGCTCCAGGCTATTTAGGCCAAGCCCAGACTCTCCTGTAGCCAATCCTGATTGCCACACAGGGAAGTAAGCACTAGGCTCCACCAGGAGTGAACACTTTTTTCAAGACAACTTCTCAAGTTTTCATTTGGTAAGATTACCAGGGGTAATCTGTATCCAGGGGTAAGCGGTAGGAGGGAGGCTGGCAGTGGCAGTGTTCCAGAGTGAGGTGACCAGGAAGGGAAGTCATCTGGGCACACTGGAGATGCCCAGGTCACTGTTGAGTGTAAGACTCACTGGGGTCACCTAGAATTGTGCCACAGTGCCTGGGGCTGCCTGGAAAACCATCACCTTCCAGCAGGAGTTGGTTATGACTTGTTCTGGACAGGGAAGGGGAGGGACTTCTATTGTGGGCCAAAGATAAGACTACAAAATAGGTCTCTGAGGAACCTTCCATTAGTGCTCAGAAGTTATGACTCTAGTGACTTCATAATCCAATCTAGGAGACAACATGTACAGAGGAAAACATGCAGGCAGTGGTGAGAAGGAGCTGGCTTTGAGGCTCAGCTCAGTGGATTCGCAGCTGTGTGGTGCTGGATAAATTACTTGACTTTTCTGAAGTACAATTTCCTCTTTCATAAAATGGGCATATAGATAGCTAACTACCAGCTGTTAGGAAGATTAAGTGAAATAATCAAAGTGAAAACACCTAGAATAACGCCTGGCATATATCAAACACCACACTAAATGTCTTCTTTCCTGTCTGAAACTTACTTGGTTCATTGTCTGCCCAGCAAAGAAACCAGATTTGTTGTGCCCAGCACCCCCCCACACCCCCAAATACCTATATTCAGTGTCCTGACTCATGGCACCTGGCTGGCCCTCTCAGAGTTTGGTGTCTCTTTTTCTCTACTTCCATATCCCCCTCAGTTCTGGGCAGAGACGCAGCAGCGGCTGGTTTGTGTGGGAGGCATAGACACATTTCTTATCTGGCCTGAATAGTAGGCATTAAAATGCATTTTGGTTCACCCAGGACAA
This sequence comes from Scalopus aquaticus, assembly GCA_004024925.1. Classification (NCBI taxonomy): domain Eukaryota; kingdom Metazoa; phylum Chordata; class Mammalia; order Eulipotyphla; family Talpidae; genus Scalopus; species Scalopus aquaticus. Next base: position 259,779 of record PVIJ01000155.1, read on the forward strand.
TAAAGAAAAAAAAGGAAGCTTTAAGTCACTAATAAAAATCAAATGTAGGCAGTTTGCAGGAGTGATCAGCTCAGAGCTTTGCTGTTCTCTTGTTAAGGGTCTGGAGCCATAAATAACTTCCCCATAAGAAGGCAGAGGCGAGGGGGAGTGAGTGAGAGGGAAAGCAACAACACAAAATTTTTCATTTTTCTCCATAAATCATTTCAGCGTGCGATAATATTTGTTTTTTCTAATGAGTCTCTTGTGATCCATTCCAGGAGCTAACATCAGGGCCTGTCAGGGGGTGATGTGTGGTACAGTTCAACGCTTTACAAAAACTGCCTGCTACACAGATTTTTTTCCCCTCTCTTCCTTATGCTAAGTATTCATGAAGCTCATTATTCTGTGCTCATGCCTTACGGATTCTTCCTTTTGGATCCTTCTCCTCTGGGCGGCAACGGCCCTGATCTCTCTTCTGTCTGCTGATCCCGCAGGGCTTTGCTGCAGCCTTGGAAAGAGACCTGGGCAGTGGGAGAGGAGGGCAGCTCAGAGGTAGCCCTGGCAGGCCACCAGGTGTATGCTTTGAGCTTGGTGGGGAAGGGGAGCACTGTTCAAAGTCCAGCTGAAGCCCGTGCGGGAGAACGCCTTTCACAGTCTGGGTCTCTTATGGCCAACTGTGACAGACCCTGTCACAGTGGGCAAGACCACCTGCCGAGCCAAAGCCTCTAGAGAGAACTGGCTTAAAGGTTAAACAGAGGCCAGATTCATAAGCAAGTTTGTGCATACCATGTTGAAGAGTTTGGAATTTACCCTATAGGCTATGTAGGAGTCAGTAAAGTATTTTACAAAGAATCATATTTGCATTTTAGACTCTGCTGCATGATCAGTTTGGAGAACAGACTGAGGAACAAAGAGTGAGGTGGTAATCAGGAAGTTCTGGAATAGTGTTGGCAGTGATGCTGACGGAAAATGACACAGTCAATAGATTCAGAAGTGAACAATTTTTAGCACTTACTAAGTCTCTACTCATCCTTTAAGACTGACTTTAGTGTTACTGTTTCTATAAAGTCATTTCTATCCCCTCCAGGTTGGCTCATTCATGCCCTTTGGCTCCTAGATCTTCTTCACACCTTTCTTCCTGCAAGACTCATCACCCTGTACTATGCTGTTAGCCTGAGCTCCCTGACAGGAGGGACTGTGCCACAGAATCCTTGTATCTTACCACCTAATGTGGTGCATAACACATGGAATTGCTCAGTGGCACTTATTTTGAATAAACAACAAATAAATGAATGAATACAAAGAAGAGGAAGACAGAGCTATAGGTAGAAAGATGAGGGATCTAGGGGCTGGTGAAAGAAGAGGAGGCCCCCATGAAGACAGAGAAGAAATGCTCATCCTAGGAGAGATCTAGAAGACCCACGTCATGGCTTGTGGCATGTCATGGGAATAGGACAATGTCATGAATGAAGAAAGCATTTGGGATCAAATGCAAACATGAAATTAAATAAGATAAAGACAGAAAAGTGTCTACAGGATTTGGCAAAGGAGGAAAAGGCAACTGACTGTTGTAGAGAGTGGTTTAGTTTGACCGGTGGGGGCAGAAGCCAGACCAACCAGTTCACTTCTGAATGGCATGTGAGAAAGTACATGGATGTCTCAAGAAAGGTAGCTAAGAAGGGAATGAGAAGCATAGGGGTAGCTTCAGGGAAACAGAGAATCAAGGAGAGATGTTTTCAGGAAAGAGAGGGGTTTGTAAAATGTTTACACAAAAGAGAGGGTGAGAGAGAAGATAAAGGAGAGAGAAAGGTAGAGCCAGTGTGGGCTGGATAACTGCACCCAAACAGTATTGACCAGTGTTTGAAAAAAGGTTTCTAGTGACATATGACATTCTAGGATTTTGCCACGTTTAGCATATTTATCAACAACTTGAGGCTGTAGAGAATATGGCTAACACATTTACAGTGAGGCAAGGCTGGGGGTAGCCAATAAGTAGATTCAGGATTCAAAAATCACAAATCACTTCCACAAGTTGGAACACAAGTGAAAAGCAACAGGAAAAAGTAAGTGTTGTACAAGTAGGCTGAAAAAGTATAAATTCTGAAAGTGTAGGTCTAGGAGTTATACCTTATTTGCCAAAAGAGTTCTGAAGACTTTGACCACATTAGCAGAGGTACAGTGTGCAGAATAAAGGAGGGCTGGTCATACTGTGGACACAGTGGGACATTCTGCTCTGATTTGGGCTTTATACTCTTTGGATGACTAGGGCAGGATTGGTCAGAATGGAAAATTTTGGGTTCTGAAATCATGACTTATGATCGCTGGTTGGGGAAATTAGGGAAAGAATCATTTAAGAAAAGTGTTAGGAACTCTTAAGTTATTGCCAGTTTATCATACAACAAAGAGAAAAGATTGCCTGTGAAGAGATTCAAAGGGCAAATTTTGACTCAATGGGAAGTAAGAAGTCTATGGAGTCCCCCCATGCCTGGGTTTTAGAATTTCTAAATCTGAATATAAAATGTTATGTATTCGTGAATATGTATACATACTTCTGCAAATTCTTAAATGGGTCTATAATACACACCCATTAACAACCACAGAAAAGGGAGACTTTTCTTTCAATTATGGCAATTGGAACGGAGCCATGGCTTCCAGAAATAGAAGGTTTCTTTTTACTGGACATCGTCAAGTAAGGACAGAAAGACCTAGTAAAACCTCTATCAAGTTTGGTGGTTTGATTCAGGAAGGGACTGGTTGAAGACCATGCAAAGGAAGGTGTACAGTGTGTGTAAGTATGAGAGAGAGAGAGAGAGAGAGAGAGAGAGAGAGAGAGAGAAGACAAGACAGAGGTAGTGAGATAAACACTGTCATGGGCCGTTTCCATCATGTACTCACAAGAGCATAATAAAGCCCTTGTAATATACTAGAACTTGTGTGGTCCCGGGGCCTAATTTGCATACTAATTACTGAGTGCAAATGGGACCGAGGGGTAGGGAGGGAGGGTGGGGGAGGCATGCAGGGAGCGAGGGGCCTGGACTGTTTGCTCTGCCATTTCATATCATGCTAACAAGCTAATCCGGCGTGCAGTTAGCTCCTGATATATAACTGCTCATTAGTATTATAATAAAGTACATGAAACAACCATAAAACGTTATATACTGCACAAGTGTTGTTTTCTTGCCAATTATCTGCAGGCGGATTTATCACCACAGTTGTTGCGAATTCCCCTTGGTGAGGTTTGGGGGAATAAAGAAAGGTGTTGGTGGCGGCAGCAGCAGAGGGGGGCCTTTTGGAGGGGCAGACCATGTGTTTTCTTAAGTAGCACTTACTGATGCGCCATTTCATGAGAGTAAAGCAGCGAGATCCCATCCTTCCCTATCACTGCAGCTCAGGATGAGAGCAAGGAGGAGAGCTGAGAAAGGCTGCAGGCCTACAGGCCCGGGGGCCTGGGGACACAGGGCCCACACCCCTTTGGACAGCCTAGAACTTCCAAACCCAGAGGCTGGTATAATTGCAAGAGCTGCTGAATCAGATCTTGGAAATCTGCACCCCTTATGCTCCAACCTCCCAGTGTACACGCTCAGGTAATCCAATTCAAGCGAAGCTCCCCCCACTGCCTGACCCCGAAGCATTAATTGAGTGGGTCCTAGTGAAGTCACCTGATTCTGGGGAGATGTTCTGGAGAGTAGAGCTTCCTGAAAAGAGTGCCTTCTGCCTCTGTGCCATCAGGTACTCTCATAACTCAGCCCCCACATAGGGCTCAGGAAGGAGCTAAGGGAGGGGACTCCCAACCTTTCTGGTGGGCCCAACCCACACCATTTATAGTCACTTCACTTCATGGTTACCAGCAAACACTGCAGTGCTGAGACTGGGAAGGAGCAGGCCCCCTTCTCAGTTTTTCTGTGTTCGATTTTAGGAGTACTCTCATTTAGAAGCAGAGCAAGAAGAAGGTTCAGGGCCCTCACCACTTCTTCCACCTCCCCAGACTGCAGTAGAATTTGCAGTGTTTTTACTATATTCTAGAAGGTCTCTTTTGAATGAATGGCCTACAATGATGGCAAACACCCTGTTCCCGACAGCCTCACTACTGAAGAGTGAGTGCTCCGACCAGAAGCCATAACTAGGCCCCGTCTGTCCTTCCCAGGCTAGTCAGGGGACATCAGCATGAGTTTTTCCCCAGGAGCTGTGGCAGAAGGACTGTGAGTCAATTCTGCCCTGCTCCATGCTGTCTGGGAGTACTCCAGGATGCATGTGGGTATCTGGGTATCAGGAGACAGATGCTAATTCCAAAGGCTAGGGATGTACCCCAAACAAACAGCCATATTCCTGCCATCTTCCCTTAGTGACCCACAGCGGACCTACTAATACACAAATTAAATTCAAACTTTGAACACATCTATCTTGGACTCTGGACTCCTTCCAAAGAACCCTGTTGGTAAATAGGGCAAGGCAATAGCAGTAGGAGTTTTACAAATTTCTCAGAAGCAGGGGCCTCCTGAAGAGAGAATATATCAGAAGCCCCTACCCAGACGGAAGGAAAGAAGTGTAATGAAGCTATTCCCGCTATGATGCCAGCCAGCTCTACTCCTCCTAACAAGATGCTGTAACTGCCTCCCAGTCACATACCATGTCGACAACTCAATAGCTCACCTTTGCTCCCTTTGAATAACATCTCCACTTGAAGAGATAAATAATATGCTATACATTTCTGTTCCAGGTATGTTCTTTGTTGTCTTAATTCTCCCCTCCCTTTATATGTCTGTTGGAGTCAGACTACACGTTTGACCACTTGACTATTTTCTAATGCCAGAAGCGTGCCTTGGCGTATCACAGACTTTAAGAGGACCACACTTCTCTCCCACATGCAATTCCAAGTTTTATTGTTTGGTTATTATGACGATGACGACAATGACTGCACTGATGAGGAAGGAATGATCACCCCACTCTGAGGGCTGATAATTCCCAAATCTAAGGAGTGAACAGTGTGCTGAAGGGTGACTCATAGCTAAACCAGACTAAAGACTAGTGCTTGGGTAGAAGCCAACAGTAAATAGATGGTATTTGGGATTTAGGTGCAATAATATTGTGAATTGACTAGAGAATCAAATTCAAGCTCTTTAGCAGAGTCTACAAGGTCCTCTATGAACTGGTACCCACTTCATTCTTCAGCCTTAGTTTCCATGTTCTGCCCCTCCCCCAACAGCCCTGCAATGCTGAATTGGGCCTACTTCCCCCTAACAAAGGATGCCTTCTTGTACCTTTCTGCTTTTGCTTATTCTGACACCCGTGGCTGGAAAGCCCACCCACTTTTTCAACTGTTGGCGCCTCATAACTTGATCAGGTATTATCTACTGCAAAAGTCCTTTCTGACACTCATTCCTAGTCTGATCTGGGTGGCCCTTTACATGCCTGGACTTACCTCCACCTCATCATTGGTCAAGAGCTTTTGAATCTCGTTAGGGCGGATGTCTTTGCAGTCCCAGTCCCTAGTACACCATCTGGACCATGCCAAACACTTAACACGTGTTTTTATTTATCGCACAGTTTGTGACAAAACTTAGACCAAAGCTTTAAATTCATACCAATATACCAAACTGGTGTGTACAGTGGTGTAAAACACAGTGGTTTTACTTTTAGCAACAGCAAGCATGCTTTAGGTGCTCAAAGCCAGGCAATCCCCAACACTGAAGAGGAGGTGCAAGCCCCAGTTGTGATACTGAAAGTCCTCTGCTTTAGTGTCATCTGCTTTCTCCTTCCTTTGATTCTAATCCTTAAAGATGCGGGTCTGGAGACTGCTTCATCATAACTTAGTCCCTACTGAGCTGGGCAGGCCCCTACCGCCATTCCCCCAGGACTCTGGAGCTCCCCTCTCCCTCCCAAGTGGGATCTGTGGGTCTGCAGTGATGCTCAGCAGGAAGCCTCACTAGCCCTCTGGACTTTGGGGTCTTCCCATTTGCAGGAGACTTAGGTGGTCAGCCCCAGGCTACTGTTAACACAGACAACACCTTAGGATTGGTCGAAGGACTGACCAAGGTCATTGATGCCAGGTTCCCACACTGTCACAGTCATATAGCAGGCACTCAGGTCACACTGTCCTAGTCCTTCTTCACATTGAAAAGCACTTTTTTTTTTTTTTTTTTTTAAGATTTGAAGTCAGAAAAGAATTCTGCCTCTTATAAGCTTCGGAAAATGGCTTACTTTCTTAACTTCAGTTTTCCTGCCTATAAGACGGAGATAATAATGCCCACTTATAATTTTAACAAAGAATAAAATATTTAAGAAAAGATGTCAATATATGCACACCTCTGAAATGTCTACCTGTAGTATATAGTGGGGACGCAATAAATAGTGGAAGATAATAACAACTATAAATGTAAAGGTCTAAATTTGGATCTAAAAGTCCAACAATATAAAGACAAGATGAAAGAGACATGACTCAGCAGTGATAAGAGTTTGGGGTTTTAGTTGATAACAAGCTCAGTAGGAGTCAGCAGCTAATGTGATATTCACCAGCTTCATAAAGCAGCGCCCTGGTTCAGCCACCTCCAGGAGGGCAGGTCTCGGCAGCATCCTTTGAGAGCCCCAAATCACAATATATGTGAAGGCCTATTGTAAACCACAGACTTTTACATATGTAAAGCACTATTATGAATCAGCAGCAGCACAATAATAACTGAGATCAAGATAATCTGTACTGACTTCAGAGGGGAGTAAACAGTACCACAGGGAAGAAGAGAGACTCAGAGCCACCCTGGAAAGAAAGGGGGCATCGTCAGTTTGTATAAAGGAGGCTGATAAAGGGCTGAAAAGGCGGAGGGAGTTGATTGCTGTATGTCCCCCAGGAGGAAAACAGAGAACAGTGGGTGAAAGTTAAAGCTAATTTAGGCTCATTATAAGATTTGGGCTCATTTTAAGAAAAGTACTTTCTAACCATCAGAGATGTCCAAACAAGGATTGCTTCAAAAAGTAATGAGCTCCCCCTCTTGAGAGATATTCAAGCAGAGATGGGATAATGGCAATTGATCCTAACAGAGGGATTCAAACATGGAGGGTGGGACCAGATCATCTTTAAGAGCTAATCTGATCTCAATGAAACGCACGGCTAGAGGGGCTCTTTCTCTCCTGTTCTCTGTCATCAAAGAGGCAGGGAAGAGTCAGAAATCCTCAATTTAATCACTCATTTGATATTCATTAAACATCTACTACATGCCAGGCATTGTGGCAGGTACTGAGAAAAATATATACAAAAAAAAAAAACAAATAAAAACACAAGGAAAAACCTTTGGCCTCTGAGCTCTTATAATCTAATAGGGTTAACTGCCACGACAAGTGCTTTGTGCCTGTGTCGGAGAGAATGTGCCTGGAACAGGGCAAGCCCTTGAGTTGAGTTTTGAAGAAATACTCCTACTAGCTGGAAAAGGCAAGTAAGAGTACAAGAGAGTAGAAGGGGCTAGAATGCAAAGCCACAGAATCATGCAAAAGCAGGGCATGTTTAGGGAGGAATGGGGCTGAAGAACTACTTCAGTGTCGGATTCTGAAGCAATTAGTGCAACCTACTGAGAATCTTGATTTTACCTTGAAGATCCAGGATACATGGGAGAAATACAGGAAGAATGACACAGTCTTACCTGTTCTAAAAAGACTGCTGACAGGAGTTATAAAAAAGGACTGAAGTGAGGGCCTCCCTGGTGGCGCAGCGGTTAAGCGCTGCGCTGTAGAGCTGTCGGCAGCGGCGACGCGAGTTCGACACACGAGTTGGACGCACGAGTTCCACCCATGAGTTCGACGCACGAGTTCGACGCAAGGCCAGGGAGATTCCCACATGGTGCAGCAGACCTCTCCTGCCTCGCCCGCTGTTCCCCTCAGCAGTGTATTTCCATCCATCTGTCTGTTCTGCTCCCCACTCTGTCTCTGGTGAACCCCCTCACTGCCCCATGCCTCTGGCCTGTACCCCAGCTTGTACGCATAAATAAATAAATCTTAAAAAAAAAAAGCACTTAAGTGGAAGGAGTCTGTAGAAAGAAAGCAGAAGCACAAGCACTAAAGAATGAAGAATGAAGAAGAGTGACTATATGACCATACTTTAAAAAAAATAGTATTTTTTAATGTAAAAGTAATACATATTTACTGTAAATAGCTTGGAAAATCAAGAGAATTCTAAAGAAAGAAACTAAGTGACCTATAATCCCACCATCCATTATAATATATTGGCATATTTTCCCCTTCTTTTTATTGTTACTTTTTAAATACAAAGAAAATATTTTTTATAATAAAGAATGGAGGACATAATAAAGTTAACATAGTTGATGTTAAGACACAAATAGGTCTGAAAAGTTATAATCACTTTTTTTCATTTGCCTCCCCTCATCTTTTATTTTTCTATGCATAGTTCATAGTTAACATTATTTTAGGATCGCTGCTGAAATATCCTTCAAACACATGATTTTTTGATGGCTATATTATATTCTATCATGTGATTGTGTTCTAATTTATCTAACTATTCCTTTATTGTTGAACATGTAGGTTATTTTCAGATTTTTCCTGCTATAAATAAGAGTAAAATGATTATTCTTATTCATGAATTTTTGACCACATTTCCAATAATTTTCTTACAACAGATTCCAAAATGGGTATTACCAAAAAAGACATGAATATTTTAAGGTTTGTGCTACACACTGCAAAATAGCTTCCAGAAGGGTTATCCAAATAAATACTTTTAGTGTAGTATATAAGAATGCCTAATTCCACCCTAAAATTTTGTAATTTTAAGTTGCCAGTTTTTATAGGTATTTTGTTATCTCATTTATTTAATTTATATTGCTATATTAATTTGAAGATTTTTATATTTCTTTCGTGAACTGCTTATTTATGGTATAGTTCATTTTATATTGAGTTATGAGTGTTTTATTGATTTGTAAGAGCTCTTTACATATTAAAGCTGTTACACATCATTCTGTTCTTTACTGTAAATCTTTGTTTCTCAGATAACATTTTGGCATTTGCCTTTTATTTTTGTTTGTAGTGAAGCTTTATTCATTGTATAAAAGTTTAAAATTTGTTGACTTCTAGGCCTCCCTGGTGGCGCAATGGGTTACGCACCACACTGTGAAGCTATCCAGAGCCACTGCAGCATGAGTTCGATACCTGGCCAGGGAGATTCCCACATGGCACAGCAGACCTCTCCTGCTTCACCCACTGCTCCCCTCAGCAGTGTATTTCAGTCGATCTGCCTATTCTGTTCCCCACTCTGTCTCTGGTGAATCCTCTCACCACCCCACACCTCTGGCCTACACCCCAGCTTGTATGAACAAATAAATAAATCTTTAAAAAAAAATTTGGTGACTTCTTCCACTGTGTTTATACTAAGAAGGTCTTTCGCTAACCAGATACATATTTACTTGTGATACAGATCTAGCTATGATTCTACCTTTTGTATTTAACTTTTTAATTAATGTGGAATCATTTTTTATATGAGGCACAGGGAAAAGAACTTATTCCTTCCCCTGCCACAAGATTTCTTTTCAGATAAATAAAGAGGGGAGAATCTAGGTGAACCGGGTTTCTGCTTGTGTTCTTGTTTAGGTGTTCCTTTAGGATAAAGGGTCATTAAGTTGCAGACTTGAAAAAATATAATGATGTGACTTTTGAATATGTTGAATCTGAGGTGCTCTGCAAGAATTCAAGGGGAGATAGAGAGTTAGTGGTTGGTAGTTGGAATATGGGCACGAAGCTCTTGAGAAGGATTGAAGCTAAAGTTAGTAGACATGGGAGTCATCAGTATTTAGATAGTAAGTGAAACTACAGGCATGAATGAGCTCACCCAGGGTAGATGTATAGAGTAAGAAGAGCCAAAGCCAAGCATGGTACACTGGGCAGCAACCATGTTGAAGGGGCATACAAAGAAGGAGAAGCTAGGGAATGAGAATGAGAAGCTGTAGAGAAGATCCAAAGAAATGAGTTGGAGAAGCTAAGGAAAAAGAACTTGAAGATGCAAGAGAGAGCTGAGGTTATCAGTAGTCTACAACAGCTGAGTAAAAGGAAAATAGGGAAGTGGAGGCCAAAAGTAAGATTGCATTTCAGGAAGCTTTTTGTAAAGAGAAAGTAAAGGATGCTTGGAAGATAACATTTAAAAAAGGCTAAAAGGGGAGATTTTAAGGTATTTGAAGATGGAGGAGAGAGACATTTAAAATACAAGAGACAGGGCCTGCCTGGTGGCACAATGGGTTAAGTCTCAGGCTATGAAGCTGAGCCAGGGAGCTTCCCACATGGCGCAGCAGACCTCTCTTGTCTCGTCCACTGTTCCCCTCAGCAGTGTATTTCAGTAGATCCACCTGTTCTGCTCCCCACTCTGTCTCTGGTGAATCCTCTCACCACCCCACACCTCTGGCCTACATCGCAGCTCTTGTATGCCTAAATAAATAAATCTTTAAAAAATATACAATAAAATACAAGAGACAGGAATCAAGATCTCGAGAAGCAGGAGTGATGGGCATTAGAGAACAGGTGGGGGGGGGGCCTGGGCTGAGTCAGGATGGAAGGAGGTGAAGATGACCACAATGGACAAAGATCAGGTTAGAAGGGGAGAAGAGTTGAGCCTTTGACTTCTATTCCCTCTGTAAAGCTGAAAATGAGTCATTTATGGAGAATGAGGTAAACGGAAGGAAGGATGGAGATTTTTTGAGAGAAGGAAGACTTAAAAACAGCTGCTGTGGGAAATGGAAAATAATTGATTTTGGAACAAGCCAAAGGACTGGTGAGAAGCCTTCGGGGTCTGGTTAAAGTTGATAGCAGGCAGAATGGTTGTGTGATTTTCTCAGTCAAGCATCTCAGGCCAGAAGCAGAGGAGGAGAAAGCAAATGTGTATAGGGATTTGGATCTGAGATAGGTGGATAGGTGGGGCAGGAAGGCGAAGAGGTAAGGGAATCTTTTTTAAAGAGATTGATCAAAGGGTCAAGGTTGAGTAAGAAAGGAAGTGAAGCTAGAAGGGGAATGATGGGCTTGTTAAATCAGGAATGGTCCAAGGATTGAAGGTCTAAATAAGGTCAGAAAACAGACCCAGCAGGAGTGAGGAAGTAGAACAGATATAAGGATTGAAGGTCCTTGTTAGAAACTGGGATTTCTGAGTTTATGACTTTTGGGATGAAGAAAATCTGGGAGATGGTCGGATGGTGCATGGGGTCATGTTCCTATGAGCTTCTGCTGTTGGAGTGAAGGACACCGGAGCAGAACATTCCAGGATTTGGAAGGATCACGTGGGTGTCGAAATTCCCAGAATAAAGTCAGCAAGGAGCTATTGAGCCAAATGCCAAAATTCGCACCAAATGGGTGTGTGTGTGTGTGTGTGTGTGTGTGTGTGTGTGTGTGTGTGTGATATAATCAGCAAATGGCAGTGACAAGAAGGTAGAGAGGATCCTGTGGCCTCACAGGACAGGGTGGTTGTGGGAGGGTGAAAAAATGTTTGTATGGACACACAGGTGGTGCTGCTTACAACACTAGGGTACGGGGTACAGGCAGGCCGGGCACGCAGGGAAGAGTTTCCAGGCTCGGTTTATTTTGTTTGTGGTTTGGTTCAGTCATCCATTCATTCAAAAAGTATTTGATGAGATGTGTCTGATGAGCCCTGAGCCCTGTGCGAGGTGTTTGCTGAGGCTGCCTCTGCCAGAGGAATGCCCTAGAGCCAGCAGCCTTTTCCTGTTTTGCCAAAGGTGGCCCATTCTCTCTCAGCAAGCCCCTCACACCAAAGTCCTGCTACCAAAGCCAGGCAGGCCTGACAGGGTTGATGGCCAGTAGGGGATCTTCTTGTTACAGCTTTTTCCCCAGAGATAAATAGGCCATGGTAAAAAAGATTGCTACATCCTTTCAATAAAGATTTTTTTTTTCTTTTCCAGACAGCTTGAGAAATGTTTTAAAAGCTTCTCACATTTCCAGTGAAACCCACAGAGAAGAATTTTGCTTGTTATCAGCCCTGGAAGCCTCTGATAGACGGGTGACATTTTTTTCTTTTTCTTTCTCTTTTTCTCTTTTTCTTTTTTTCACTAGCTGAAGAGAGAGTCACAGTGTGTTTTATAACTGGCTCTCTGCATTTCAAAAGCTCAACGAGAGCTCTCTGCTAACCCCGATAAGCCTTGGGCTCTTAGCGTCTTAAATACCTCTGACAAGCTATACATTACAGCGCTAATAATTTGCCAAATTTGCGCCCATAATATGATATCTGTAAAACGTCAAGGGCAGTAATGCGATTAGCGGTCTCAAATGAAATATCGAACATTCAGCGTTTAGGTCCTGAATAGGGGGAGAAAGGAAAGGAAATCAATTTCAAAAGCAGGAGGGAAAAAGGCGATAAGCGTGTAATAAAAATAGAGAGAGACAGAGGAGATGCAGAGGAAGAGAGACAGGCAGAGCAAGACTTGGGAAGAGATAGACCCGTCTCGCATTCATTTTGGGGGGCAGGTAAGAGATATAAAAAAACTTTTACAAATTAGTTTGAATGAGAAGCTGGGAAATAACATTTGGTCACCACAGCAACAGGGATGGGGTGGAAGAAGGGAGGTGGGGGCTGGGAGCCTAGCAAGGGGTTGGCCAGCCCAAGGAAGGCCTTTCACTCTCTGCCCCCAACAGCCTGCTTCCATAAAACACAGGAAGTTGAATTACAAGGAATCTGAGGGTGGGCTCTCACCCTGCCCCCACCCACCCGAGGTGGGAGAGTCGTAATGGACTAATTATCTGGCCAGCAGAGGCGGTGGCGGCAGCAGTCGCAGGAGAGAGGGCCCGGGCTGTCACATACCAGGCTCTAGACTAAATAACATCTCACACCTGCAGCTTTACGAGCCCTTGCCGAGAGAGGAGAGCGAAACACCCCCCTCCCCAGCTTCTCCCCATGTACTCGAGCCAGGCACGGGAGGGGGGCCCTTACCCCTACTGAAGTCATAGCCTGTTACCCAATCCTTGCAACCTGCAGGCATCTCTACACGCAGTGCTCCTTCTCTTGGGTCCTCCAGGTGAACCCTCCAAGGTTGTCAGCAAGACAAGAGGACCCCACCATCAAGTGCCCCAGCCCAGAGTTCTCTCCCTGGTCAGCAGGTTTGTCTGTCTGCAGGTTTGCAGTTATCTGTCTCAGAGGGATGGACTGTCTCTAGGATGGGGTTCACTGCAGACCAAGGGCAAGAATGACTAGTGGATCCCTCAGGCCTTAGGAGACAGGGGAGGCAGAAGCCCTGAGTCCCCTGTCTGAGTCGCCCCCTCTCATGTCTCTCCTAACATCATGCTTCACAGGAAGAATCAGTGCTTTCAAAATGTGCTGTGCCTGCTTGTTCTGCACCACTTGGTCTTGAAATGACCTCATAACCCCAAACCTCCCTCTATTGCAAAGACATGACACAGAGTTGCATCAAAAGAAGACGGAAAACCATGCTGGGTGTGGAAGCCGGTGCCCTACCCAGGGGTGGCAATCTGGAAGAGTAAGACCGAGTCCTTCTCCACTCGGAATGCCAAAGTCCTCTGGTCCCATGGCTACCCCATAAGTGGTCTCCGGCTCCCAACCAGCCTCCAGACCAGCTCACCTAGCCAAGAAAGGCTGAGAGGTGGTGGACGGCCTGGGGGTGGGAGAAAAGCAAACAGGCTGCCTGGGGTCTGCCCCAGACCCTCCCCAGGGCGGCCTGGAATGGCCATTACAGGGCCACTTCTTGCGGCACCACGAGCCATTAAAACAGGAGTGCTCGGGGAGCCATCAGCCCTGCACAGATGACTTCCCCAGATGTGGCAGTGGGGCAGGATGTGGAAGCCCCCAACCCCAACTCTGCAGACAAAACATTCCCGCAATGACCATCCTCGGAAACCCCACAGCCCAGAGTCCCTCTTACAGATGCTTTCTAGACCATTTAGCAGGAGGCAATGTTTATTTTTGAACATGTGTTCTTTCCCATCTCGCCTCCCTTCTTTTTTACTAGTCCTTTCGTACCCAAAGCTACCCTCTGGATGGGCTGCTGTTGGGTAGTACCGCCAAGCTCCAAGGCCAGCGTGGGCAGCATGCTTTGTCTCGGCTGTGCCGCATGCTTCATCGTGAGCATATGCACATGCCCCTACACCCTCAAACCCCCCTAGTGGAGTGCATGTTCTATACAAGCTCAAAAAGTGCAGGCTCTCAGAAGTTGCTTAAGTTTGTAAGCCAATGCTGAACCAGGCTCTAGATTCCCTACCTTCCAAAGTGGGCAGACTAATCAGAGATGGTTCCTGGGCTGTGCAATCCTATTGGGAAGGTGAGATCAGGGATAGAAGGTGGTGGCTTCCCAGGGGGAGAATTCTTGGTCTGGAGCTTGCACTGGGCTCTATTTGGTTCTCCATCCACACAGCAGCCAGCACAGTGCTATGCTGTTACCACACATCCCCTGCAACTGGGGTTTCTTTCTTTTCTGCAATAAAATAGAACTTCCTGGTCCTGAAGTGACTGGCTTAATTTTTACCCACTTCAAGAAACCTTCCTTAACTCAAATAGCCCAGGGTTCTTTTTCAGGGGCTCACAGGTGCCAGATACCAGGCTACTGTGTGCCAGACACCAGGTCAGACACGACGTGGTATCTCATTTAGCCTTCAGATCTCTGTGTATTATTACGTCTATTTGATAAACAGAAAAACAGGTCCTGAGACATTAAGTGATTTGTCCAATACAGCTACCAATTGGTAGAGCTGGAATTCAAACTCAGGTCTGTCTGAAGTCCCAAGATCTTTCCATTATGTGATGGAGCTTCCCACTTGGAAAGTTTGGCAAATATCTGTCACAGGCCTTTCTATAGTATATTCACCTGGAAAGAAAACCACATCTTAGGTTCAGTCTAGCCAGGACAGAGTAAAGAGAAGATTTTTCTTAACGAAGGCTAAGTTTACAGCCATCTTAATTTGTTGTTACATACATACCTGACAGTCAACCAAACCCTCAGATTTTCTCAGGCATACTGCTTATTACCTCTGCCTGGAATCCCCAAGCCCCTCATCCTTTCGGTGGTTAATTCATTCATACTCGGTAAACATCAACTGAGAGCCTGCTTTCTGCCAGGCGCTGTGCTGGGTACTGGGAATACACTAGTGAGCAAACAGGGCCGGGTTTGTTCATGGAGCGCACAGTCTAGCGGGATGCTGAGCTTTGCAAACCTGCAATAGAGGAAGTCCTGCAAGAGCAATCCACGTCGCTAGAGGAGATAAGACTTCGTAAGGAAAGTCAGCCAAGGCTTACCTAAGGAAGTCATAATAGAGCTAAGATCTGCTGAAGACCATGACTCTCACCCCGAACCCCACCCCCACATCCAACCAACCATCAACTTTGACTAGAAAAACACCAACATTCTCTCAGTTCGGCTTAGATATCACTTCTCATAGAATCTTCCTTGACCCTCTGTACCAGGTTAGATCTCCACTGTACTCTATATTCTTTTCTCTGACATTTCACTTACATTTTGTTACTTGCTTGAAATCTGTCATCACAGTAGACTGTAAACTCCATGAAGATGAAGAATGTGTCTCCCTGGTTGCTTGTTTTATGTCCAGGGTCAGGCATAGTACCTGGCATGTACTCAGTATTCAATAGATGCATGTTGAATGAATGATCTTGCTTTCCCATTTATCAAATTTCACATGCCAGACCACCCTAGTTTACTGGTATTCCAAAACTTCAACCCACCTAATATTAATTGTTTACCAGGAATCCTATCTAGTGTTGAGGATACAAAGAAACTTGTGTAATCTTAGTCTTTGAGGAACTTATAGTCTAGTTTGGGACAGAATTGAAAAACAATAATTATAAAGCAATTATGTCCAAAGTGATATTGTAGTCCACAGAATGAAACTGTTAAATCTGTCTGGGAGAAAAGGGGTAGAGAAGACTTTAACTGACTTAAAATTTTAGTTTAAGATGAGCAAGAGGCAGAGAGGACCTATCAAGAAGACAGGGCCAAGTGTCCAGGCATAAAGGCATATATGTGAGGCAGATTGGGGCTCATGTGGCTATCTTCTTATAATCTCTCTCTCTCTCTCTCTCTCTCTCTCTCTCTCACACACACACACACACACACTATTTTGGACTCCAATATTGTCTTACTATTCTATTTTTTTGAATCTAAAGAATGGCCCCTTTACAGAAAGTAAAAGTATGGCAGCTTCTGGTCATGGCCACCTAATCTGTTTTTCACACTAGCCATGAGTTGTCTTTCTTATATGTGTATTTGATCATGTCACCACCACCATTCAGTTAAAAACTCTCAGTGGTCACCAACTGCTCCTAGAAGTCATACTTTTTATTATGCAGACAAGACTTTTACCAATTTGGTCCTAGGTTATGATTCTGACCCCACTTTCTCCCCTGGTTTCCCCCTCACACATGTTACTGGGAGCTGCAGTGACTAAGCTTTGTGCATGACTTTCAGCTCCATCTGCTGTCTCTAGATGGAGGGTGAAAGGAGAGGAGACCCGCAGCTGTTTCTTACTATCTCCATGGAGCATCCTGCTCCCAACACCATGAATCCCACCAACTGAACCATTTATAGTTCTCTGGATGCTTTTCTTTCTTTCACCACGGGGCTTTTGCACATGCTCTTTCCTCTGAGTGGAACACCTTTTCTCTGGCCTTTGGTCAGGCTAGCACCTACTTTCTCTGTTCTCCAGATGTGATCAAGGTATTACTTTCTCCAGGAAGTCTTTCTGCCTCCATTTTCTAAAGCCTCACAGTGCTGCATGTTTACGTTCACAGTCGCGCCAACCATGCCACAGTTTAGTGTCTGTTTTTTTATCCATTTCCCTTACTTGACTTCATCTGACTTTATCTGTCATGTCTTCAGCACACAGCACAGTGCAGGACACATACCAAGCTTCTGATAGTTACTGGCTCATTAAATGAGTGACTGAATAAGTAAATAAAGGTGAGTAAATGACTGAATAAACTTCTCATTGTTCCTGAAAGATGCTGTGGATGACCTTTCGTTGCCTGTCTTTCCCAAACTAAACTCCTTCTTTCTCCCTGCACCTCCCCCCACCAGTGAATCTGCTCCTTTTCTCCCCTTATCAGTTCAGTAAATGGTACCTCTGCCTGTTTGCTCATTCAGCAACCTGTGAGTTCCTTGTGGTTTATTTGTTCACTCATCGTTCATTGAGCATCTGCCTGTGCCAGGGACTTTGCTCAACAATGAGGACATGGTTTCTAGCTTCAAAGGCCTAGTGAGGACTAAGTTTTGGAAGGCTCTCCAAGCCATCTCTAAAACAAGCTTCAGGGAGCCTGCAGGCTGCCTGACCACTCAGGCTGGACTTCACTTGCAGAGAGGCAGTACGATGAGGGGGAAAGAATGTGGACTCTGGTATCATGAAAAGGTGGGTTTAAATCCAAGCTCTTTATCGTGAACCAGTTTCAATTAATATTCCTTTTTAACAAAAACCAATGTATAAATTATTTAAAAATATAACACATTGAATGATTTGGGGGTGAACAAAAGAGACTTTGTTCTGCCTTCAGGCTAGGCTACTTGGAGGGCACAGCTATTGAACAATTAAGTACACAGATGAATATATCACTGCAATTTGTCATGAATACTTAGAGACAATGATAAGAAATAGAGACATAAGGGAAATCTTGATTAGACCGAGAAGAATTCTCTGAGGAAATAATGTTTGAACTGAGATCTGAAGGATGAGAAGGAAGCAACTATTGTCCACATGGAAGACAATGAGCTGGTTGGGATGCCAAGACCCCAAGTAAGGCAAGGGTCGGGGCAGACAAGGAGCAAATCTTGCCAAGTGAAGACTTGAAGTTAGGAGTCATGCATCTTAAGAAGATTCCTGCATGGCCAGAAAGAGACTGGAGTGAGAGGTGGCAAGAATGGAAGAGAGAAGTCAAGTAAGACTATTTCAGCAATGACCCACGATGAGTGGGGAAGACCTGATTTAGGGCGGTACCCCAGGCTGGGCAGAAGGAAATGCAGGAGGTAGGGTTTGGGGGTAGAATGGTGGGGACGGAGTGATGCAGCAGATATGGGGCTGAGGAAAAGGGAAAGGTCAAAGAGAGCCCAGATTTTTGGCTTAAGCAAATAGATGGGGAGACACCATGGGAAGAGGGGAGATGGAGTAGAGGGTGCAGGGGGTAGGTTATTTTCAGCACTTTCAACAGTTAAGTCAGTGTCTGAGACCCAAGTGCTGGTGGTAAAAAGGAAGTTGGGACCTTCAAAGAAAGTTGTGAGCTAGAGTGAGAGTGGGAATGGAGGGTGGGAGAGGACTAAAAAGTGAAGTGAGGGTGAGGGAATTCAGCCATCTCTTTAAACCACATTTTCTTTATTTATAAAGCGAGAACAGTAACATGAAATGACATCATGTAAAACCACTTGGCACATGATAGGCACTCAACAAACACTGGTTTTCTTTCCTTTCTCTTGCTCTTTCCCTTCATTTTAGTCCCATCTTTCTTTCTCTTAGTGGCTCTTCAAGCCCTTCCCTTTTCTCCTTATCCCCATGCATTACACATAACCATCATTAAAAAAAAAAAACTAAAACGAGAAGAGTGAACTACTTAGAAACTGCTAAGCAAAAAAAGAAAAGTTTTCTGTTATGTAAATGACTGGCAGATCAATAACATTTGAGAGAAAAACAAGATTTTGTAATAACCATAAATAACCAAAACCAACAATAAAAAGAAAATGCTAAGTATATTAAAGGAACTAATGGTTGACTTAAAATACATGCATTCGACAATTATGCTATGCCTTCTGCTTGGAACACCCTTCGCTTTGCTCTTTAGGTGCTTAGTAAATGTCTATTCCTACCTTAAAAATCATTTTAAGCTTTGCCAGTTCTATGAAGCCTTTCCTGAGGTCTCCAGCTGGCTGAGGTGCTTGCGTCTTCTAGGTGGTGCTGCAGTTGCTCAGTCATTGACCTTAGCACTGATCACAGCAGGTTGAAATGGTCTCTGGCAGGTCTGCCTCCTCAGTGGACTATGAATCCCTTTAAGCAGGAGCTGTTTTTAAACCTCTATATCACCAGCATTTAACTTAAATGAGGCTATCTGTTAAAAAAAATGTTGCATGAGCTCCAAGGCTTTGAGATGACACGATTTTAAGCAAAAGAAATGGAGATGGATGCAGGAGCAAACACAACGTGCAGTTTCTTTGCTGTTCTTTCAGGAGAGTATGGTGTCAGGACTACGATCATGGCTAAGGGGGTCGGACCAGAAGGTTTTAGCATCTCATCTTTAGGTGAGTGTGCTGCCTTGACTGGCAAGTCAAGTGTACCAGAAGCACCTGTAGTTAACTAAGTTGTTATTCCAGATCCCAGCGAAAGGACTGTATTTTAGGAAATGCATGTAATTTACAGTTTTAATATTTCCACAAGGAAGTAATACAGAAGCACAAGGTTACCATCTTGATGCTAGATGCCAATGGAGGAAAAATTAGGTAAACTGCAGCTTTTCCCCTAAACCCTACAGAACGTGGAGACCCTGAAGTTGCCAACAGTATTCTCGTGTTTTGTAATTTTCTTGGATGAAATATCAGCACTTTTCCCTTTACTCATAATCTCTATTCAGCTAATAAAGGAAAAATAAAAGAGAAATGACTTACATTAAATAGTAGGTCTGGAGAATGTTGACCAAACAGGATGCCTTGTATAGAATGCGCATTCTATAAATGTTGGTGCAAGTAAATGTTCTTAAATCCCAAATGCCTCATTTTTTTTTAAGAGCCTTTATTCTGACTTGTAGGGTATGGCAACCCTGTGAATCATTTAGAATTTCACCTGCTGTTACTGCACGTAACTCAGTGCTGTTACTGCACGTAACTCAGTACTGCACGTAACTCAGCACAAGGGCCACATCCTATATGATTCAAGAATTGTCCACTGAATTGAACTGACTCATCATTGCCTGATCTCAGGGACTGCCATAGTACCAGGAGCATTTTTTCCATTTGATTCTAGATTCTGCTGCCCTTCTCCCAACCTCAGCAATGTCCACCCAATTTCTGGACTGCCCTGGTGGTCTTGGAACCTCCTCGTTTGCTTAGGCTGAAATTTTCTTCAAACACTGAGGTAAAATGAAAAGGACATATCATGTTGTCTAGTCCTGTGGCTGATTTCTACCCCCTCCGCCCCCCACTAGATACCAACTTTCTGGACTCTCCTTTCGGAACTGACTCCCATAGCAATTCCTTGGCACAGTGCTCATTTGGGCTTCCCTTTCTGACTCTGTTCCCCATGGCTGACCCATTGCCAAGGAGTGGTTCTTGCCATCCCAGTTCTTGGCCCCTTCACTTCTTGACTTTAAATTCTATCTTCCGGGGCCTCCCTGGTGGCACAGCGGTTGAGCACTGCGCTGTGGAGCTGTCTGCAGCGAGTTCGACGCCCGGCCGGGGAGATTCCCACATGGTGCGGCAGACCTCTCCTGCCTCGCCCACTGCTCCCCTCAGCAGTGTACTTCTGATCTGCCTGTTCTGCTCCCCACTCTGTCTCTGGTGAACCCTCTCACCGCCCTATGCCTCCGGCCTGTACCCCAGCTTGTATGTATAAATAAATAAATCTAAGGAAAAAAAAAAAGTGAGAACCAAGAGTCACCATTAAAAAAAAAATTCTATCTTCCTTGCTGAAGATGTCAATCTTTGTAACTGGAGCTTGAAAGATTATTGTAGAGGGTACTGTAGATGTTACCCATGTATTAACAACTAGTAAAAGATGGATTTCCACACCTTTAAACCCACTCCTCAATCTGAGATTCTGTAATTCTGTCACTTCACACCACACTCATGTGAATAAAACATTCATGTCATCTCATTCATGCATCTTGTTATTACATTAGTCAAATGATGTATCTTAAAAAATAAATCTTAAAGTAGACTGACAGCTGACTAGTTCTCAACTTAGCCCATACATTATGCCTAAACCCCAGGTAAGACGGGAAGCTACAGTATGTCTCATAGGTCCCAAAGGGACCCATCTACACTGGAAATGGTCATTAGCATTAACAGGTTTACTGGAG
Source organism: Scalopus aquaticus (assembly GCA_004024925.1). Lineage (NCBI taxonomy): Eukaryota > Metazoa > Chordata > Mammalia > Eulipotyphla > Talpidae > Scalopus > Scalopus aquaticus. Next base: position 280,750 of record PVIJ01000155.1, read on the forward strand.
TTTGACTGTAGAGATTCTAGTAGATTCACAATGGAGAAGGTCTTCATCACTCTAAACAACTGTGAACACCTAGTATTCTAGTTTCACTGCCACTTCCAAGTCTTTCTGTCAAACCATATTTCCAATAAACAATGAGGAATCAATTCTAAGAATATTCTAGTACCCTAGAAAAAACCCTCATTTACCAGTTTTTTTATACTCAAGAAGGAATGGTCTCCCAATACAGCTACTGTCTCAACATAATGCTGGTATTCTGGGTCACTCATTTCACAAATACTAAAACTTCCTATGTGCTAGGTCCCCTGCCAGGTGCTGGGATCACGGCCTGGACACAGTAGACAGTCTTGCACTCAAAAGAGCTCACAGCCGACACTGGTGGTCAGAAACTGAACAAATAGAATCACCCATTCTATCACCTGGTCCTACGTAGAACTAAATGCTACAAGGATAAACACAAGATGCTAGCTGACTAGATACTGAGTCCACACCAGTCCTGGCATGGTGAAATCTTGAAGGGTGGCCTGAGCTATTACTAGAATGGTTCTCTTTGTCTTCCTTCTCTCAGACTCTTTTTTTACTTTTGAAAGAAAAACTTCCGAAGCTAACCAATGCTTCCATTTGAGTAAGGGGGAAGATGGAAGGCGTTGACAGTGCAGGTGTAAATGCACATATACCTGGAGGGCGGAAGCGTGGCTGTGTGTGCATCACTGTGCACTGGTGTCGCACACTCACGCACGCACACAGCGGAGGGAGACCCATGAAACATGCCCTGGGGAAAGAAGAGGAAGGAAAAAAATGAAATCCAAACAGTCTTTTTCACCCCGAAAACATATAATTTTGTGTAAATTTTTACTTTAAACATCTCTCTTTTTCCTGAGCTGTGATATGGGCCCTGTCAAAGCCAGGGCCAATTACTGCCATTAGGTTCCCATCATGTCACCACTCTCCCCCCATCAGGAAGGCCCTCGCCTCGCAGGCCTATAATCTGCACTCACTTTCGCTCCATCACTTTCAGAAGGAACAAAATTGTTTTGTGTGTTTTTTTTAAAAGGGCCTTTATTTGGCCCCTGTCAACTCTGAAAAGAAGAGGGAGAAAGAGAGAGAGGGAGAGAAAGAAAAGAGGAGAAAGAAAGATTGTTTAAGTGTTTAACTGTGAGATTGCCAGCAGAAAGCATGAAGAGAGGCAGCCCGGCTCTCCCAAGGGTCCAGGCTTGGGGATCCCCTAGGACACTGGATCCTGGGCCTTGGCCTTGTCCCCCCTTCTTGGAGAAGTTTTTTCTGCTCCTAGACAAAAGCTCGTCTCACAACTTCTGAGTTCTCAGCTTCGGAAAACCGTGTCTGCAGACATCATCAAAGATCAAGCTTGCTATGAACATCACAGGCCCCAGAGTGGGGTAACCTTTTTGGCTTCTAAACACCGCCTCCAACACATTGGCTGTGGAGAGGGCAATGGCCAGAGAAGACCCTCTGGAATGCTGAAGATGTTCGCAGGAGGAAATAGGGACGCTGGTATTCTGGGACCAAGTGCGAGTGCCTGGCAAGAAGGCCGCTTCACTTGGCCCCTCCTTAGCTCGGGTCGGATGCTCCAACCTTTGCCCTCCTCAGGTCAATGGACTACCCCGCCAGCAAAAGCTCATCGTGGGGAAACTCTCCCTGTCCTGCCTCCCACTGATGGAGACTGTGGCCTTGACCCTGTACCACCTGAGGCAGCTGGTCTTCCTGCACTGGAGTGACACCTTTCTTAAATCTGTAGACAGTTATCACACCCCTCAGCTGGGCCAGGCAGGCCCAGCATGCCTCTCCACTCCCGCCGCCTCAGTGGTCACTTAGCCAAGCTAAACAGATTTAGCTCCTTTAATCTTTCCTCATTAGCTGGCAATCTGGAAAGGAAACAAATGCTCACCCCATACAGGTTCAAGCTGTTGCTTTAACCTTGTAAAAGCATGCAGGGCGCTGGGACTGTGGAGTCAGTTAGGATCATTACCATGAGAGGCCACGCCCCCTCTGCTATCCCCCCTTAGGGGCCTAGGCCACTCATTTAGAAATCACTCCAGGGTGTCACCTCCCTACTAGGCCCAGAGCTCCACACCCAAATCTTGGCCTTCAGCCCCTAACGCAAGACAGCTTCTAGGACCTTCCTGTGGCTCTCTTGGAAGAGCAGGGGCAGTTTTTCCCCAAAACATATTCATTTGTTCACACCAGCCCCTCTCTCCCTCTCTCTCTCTCTCTCTCTCTCTCTCTCTGTCTGTCTCTCTCTCTCTCTCTCTCTCTCACACACACACACACACACACACCCCTTCAGATTCGAATGGTTCTTCAGCCAAACCTACTTATCGGCTTCCTCAGTCGCTCAGTTTTCTCCCAACCCCAAATGAGACCTGTTAACTAGACTCAGAAGCCTCTGTTCCCTGGGAGTTTGTCCCGCTGCCTGAATGGATTCCCTGCCACTGAGTTCTCCTTTCTGTGCAGCTCCATTGACATACCTACACCACTGGCGAAAACCTGAACCTGTTTTAACAGCAGCCACTTGTGGCACACCCATTACAGCACATCTGTTTCTCTGTTTCCAATTTGACCGCTTGGTGTTACTCTGTTTGGTGTGGTTTGGCCCTTAGGCGCAGACACAGACACATGTACACACACACAGAGCTCTCACATCTATTTTCTTCTGGAAGATGACAGATTTCCCCTCCCTTGCATTGTATCTAGCTCCAAACTGACTGGATGAACATTTTTAGGACTGTTGTATCATATTTTAGAAGACAGGAGTCACATCCGTTTCACATCCCCAGGCTCTTGATGGCCCCTTTTACTTTCTATGATTTTCCAGACATAATTATAAGTGGTTCAATCAGCTACCCGCTTAGCATGTTCCCAGAACACTAGCCTTAATACCCCATGATGGATGTCATCCTGGCTTGCTGATTTGTGAAACCTTTACATTTTCTGAGTATTCTCCTACCTGCTTTCTATCAGTAACGATTTTTGCACAGTCTGCATTTACTTCCTAATTATCCAAATTCCTTTTTGTCATTTTTCTTCTTAAAGACTGATCTAAAAAATGAGCTGAGTATCTCTGCCCTGTAGGAGGTAAGATGAATCTCCCACTTCTCTTCATTTATTAGAGGTCTATATGCTCACTGGTCTTTCCCCCACCTTTCCCTTCACCTCACCTTCAATATATTGCTGAACATGTTTATTCCCTTTAACCCTTCACTAGCTCAGGTGTCTTTCCCTTTCCTCTCGTTCATTCTCTTGCCCACTGCCCCCAGGATCTATCCTCCGCTGCCTCCTGAAGCCAATCCTGGTATTTTGCAGAAATGAGGCTGACCTCACCCAAAGCCATTCTAGCAGGTACAGACTTTTCTTTTTTCTTATTTTCATCAGAACTGGCTGCAGTTCTGAGTATTCTTATTTCGACTTTCTCTTCCTCCGGCTTCAAAAATGGCATCTTTGAAAGAGAAGGAAAAACTGAAGTTGGCTGCCCCCTTTCCCTGACTCACCTGAGAGAGTTCAGTCATCATCCCCCTCCTCTCCCACCCTCCGCCCCAAAAGTGTTGCCTTCACCATTCAGGCTCATTGGCCTCCATTATGAGGGTTGAAAGAAACTATCTAGATGTCAAAGCAACTGCTAATCTTTGCCTTTGCCTTTAGGAAAATTTGGTTTACATTTTGCTCATTTTCTTTGTGAGTTGCTAACTTTCCCTCCTCATTTATTTATTCATTCATTCATTCATTCATTCATCCATTCACTCTCAAGCACCAGGGATCACCCAATGAACAATATGGCAGGGTGCCTGCTCTCACAGTGCTCGTGGCCTCCTGGGAGAGACAGTTGATACTCTCGAACTCAGTGTATAGCAACAAGCCACAATACGTTCTATCAGTTATAACAGGTAGACAAGACGTACATGGGAGGGTATTCCTTGAGCAATAAAATTCACAGAGACAGGAAGGATGGGTAAGAGTTGGGTGAAATATACACGAAGATGCTGGAAAGGAAAGCTTGTGCATTTGATGAACCAAGGGAAAAGCAACTTGACAGAACATAGGCAGGGCAGGGAAGATAGCTGAGGTTAGAGGGAGTAGTGTCTTTAACTGCACATGAAATGCAGGACAAGAAACACGCTCAGAAGAAGAGCATGTTCTACTGTGCTCTGAGTCTATTTTCTAATATTACCCTCCCCTGTTGTTTTGATGAAAACCACAACCGGTGAAAAATCAAAACTGTTGGATTTATCTTAGCTTTTCGTCTTAGCTTACTTGAGAGGCCTTCCTGATTTTCTCACCAATAAATAGATAAGGAAAATGCAAAAGATACAATCTCATTAAAGAATAAACTCTGGAGTAAAGTTAGGGTAGAAGGGGAGAACTTTAACCTTCAGATAAGGAAAGGCCTGAAGGCGACACTGCTGTGTCCTCTAAGGATGCCCCATTTTTCAAAATGAATCACCCTTGAGTCTTGGTTTCCTCATCATAAAAAAGGGTTGACTCTACTCATCCACCCCTGTACATTATGAGATGACTGACATGAGTCTTTTGAAAATGACATTGTTCTCCATGTTCTAATAGTCATTATGAGGAGAGATGTCTTTACCACTGGGGTTCCAGGAGGACGCAAGGACTTTGTAGTTGTTATGCAGCCTGAGTGAGAAAGAGACCAGTGAAGATTGGAGAACCCAGCCCAAGGCCCTAGAGAGGAGAGAGAAAGCCACAGGGTGAAGCACTGCAGGAGGGTACAACCCGAGCTTCTAGACCCTGACTTCCGGTCACGCTGTATGCTGGTTATATCCTGCATTGCCAGTGGAATGGTGTTGGAAAGGCTTTTGAGCACATCTGGGTCAAACACCATCAGAAGCACAATTCTTTTCACAAGTGTTTTTCTATCTTCTGAGGCATCATGCCAAGAATTGAAACTGAAAAGTGGGACTTCTTGAAGAAAAGAAAGGAAGGTATGTGGGAAATCAGGGATCGCTGTTAAGGGGTAATGAAAGGGTGAAAAAGAGTCTTACTGCTCATTAGGGGGCCTCCATTTGCTGACCCCACCAGCTCACCCCATCTCCCCTTAGGGTTTACCCCTATACAGGCAGACCTTGGGGGGGGGACACCAAGAGCATCTGGGAATATTCACCAGAGGAGAGGGTCCCCTGACTAGTCTGAAGAAACAATCCCACTGCAGCCCACCCCCTGCCCACCCCTGCCTCAGGAAGAAAGGTCATTCCCTCCTCCTCAGCTCCACAGCAGCTTTTCAAAGGTTAAATTCACCCAGCCTGCTCCACCACCCGCCTCACGCCCACCCCCAAACAAGAGAGGAAAAGTTAATTGAAAATGCTGTTTAATTTTTCAGCTCCAGTGGATCCTACCCCAGCACAGATGGCTCCCCCAGGACTGTCTGTCCCGAGCCCATCTCTACCACTCCATCGCTCCCCCCACCCCCCAGGCATGGGGGCAGAGGCATAGCCAGCAGTGGCTCAAAGGGAGAAAAAAGAAGGGGGAGTGTGTGTGTGTGGGGGGGCACCTCCACACAAAAGAGCATTCTGAGCCCTTGGTTCCCTGGCCCAGAGAACAATGCTCCCGACTTGATCCTTTCATAAAGAGAGTTTCTGGTGTCAGGAGACAGCCGCCCAGCGCCCAAGCCGCCCACACCGGCCACTTCACTGCCCACCACCAACTGCTGCGCTGGCTGGGCTTCATTCCGCACCCCCCTCTGCGTCCAGCTGGAAATGAGTGCGGTACCAACCCCCACCCCGCCTGAGCCTGCCCGCTACTTGTTGCCCCCTAAAGGCTCTGACAGGGCCCCAGAGAGGCCAGCCAGCTGAGATGAAAGGCAAGGACTCTAACTGGATTACCCCAACCAGCCCCAGGACTAAAGAGGCCAAGAAACCCTAATTAAAGCCATCCCCCTTCCCACTTCCCCCCCACCCCAATCACCGCAGCATTTCTGCTTTCATCCCAGGTTCTCCACTTTGTTCAAATTTCCGCTATTGATGAGTTACTAGGCTCTGGAGAGGTGGGCTAAGTGGAGAGACATACAAATCCCCTCAGCCTCCTAGAGCTTAAAGCCGCTGGCTGTCAACGTGCTTGGACCCTGTTGTCCCCTCCATCATAGCCAAGAGAGAGGACCCTACAGGAGGAAGAAAAGGAGCCGGAGGCAAGAGAGCCAAAGGTGGGCTTCGGACTGGGGAGTGAGGGAAGAGCCCAGCTGCTAGTGGAATGGAGTCCCACTAAGTCAGGGCATCACCCCGTAGTCTGCTCTGACGACTGTGGAGGTGGAGAAGAGACAGTGATTTTCTTCTCCAAGGAGAGCTCTGAGGGTCGGGGGAGCGCTGCCTCCCCTGTCTCCGGCAGGCCCACCTCCTTCCCTGCCTTATCCAGAATGAGTCACTTGCTTTGGCCAAATAGCATGGGGAACTAGGTGAACTTCCACCATGAACCTGCTACATTTGCTTCTCCTTTTGACCTTTCATTCATTAGCTCCTTTTGATCTTCATAATCATCCCTCAAGGCAGGTATTTTTGCCTTTGCTTTACAGATGACACCGAGATGGAAAGACTCTAAACTTCCACTCCCACACCTTTGCTACCCATCGGCAAGTCGCTGGGAAAACGAACACCAGAGCCCAGGTCTCCTGACTCCTACTTCAGTGTTCTCTGGTTGCCAAACTCCTGATGTCAGAGAAGCCCAAAGTGAGGCAGAGAGCTCTTTCCAGGTGATTTGAGGCCTGCTATAGGGAGAGGGGCAGAGGTCACTCTACTGTCACTTTCCCTGCCCACAGGGCTTTGCAAGAGGCTGAGGGATGGCCCTTAGGGTAAACGGGAGTCCCGCACTGGGAAAGCAAAGCTGAGGCCCCACGGCACCCTGCCCTCTGCTCTTCCAGGGCCTTGCTGACAACGTTCCTCTGCAGGTCAGAAGAGAAGGGGAAGGCAGTGCCAGAGAACTTCCTGTTTGGTGTAATGGTGCAGAGGAGAAGAGGGTTTCTGTTACCACTGGAGACCATTTCCCACCCTGATCCTGCACACCCAGACCCTCTGAACACTACAGGGCTGGGCTGGAATTGTCAAGGTGGGTCCCCAGGAAAAGACGTGGGTCCTAATTGGTGCCAAGACCTAGCTTCCTTGTAAGAAACGAAGCAGCAAACACCCCTGGGCCTGGAGATCTGGCCACTGCTTGGGTGCTGGGTCTAGGCAAAGGAAGTCTCCTTGCTTGTGTTTGTTCTTTTGTTTTATCTTGCTTGCTGCCCAGAGAAAAGGAAAGGAATAGACATGCTCTTTTAACCTAATTTTCAAAGTAAGGGGCTAAGATGGGCTACCTTCCTGAGGTGTCAAGGGGTGGGGAACGGGAAGAATGATTCTACCAACCAGAGGGCGGAGACCAAGCAGGGCATGGGGGGAGGGGAGCGGAGAGGATTGGAGGGAGGTCAAGGGAGAAACGAAGAAAGAGGAAAAAAGAAAAACCCAGCAGTGCGCCATGTCGCATTGTTCATGCTCAGCCCTTCAATTTGCTCTCTGCATTCTCCTGCCGTGGGGAGAATGTTACGCTGGCTTAAGGGACAAATCAGACACAAAATAAAGACCAACACTCAGCAGTAAAGCAATTATCGCAACATTTTATGCCAGGACTGTTCCTTTTGAAGGCAGCCTGGTGCTACCCGCATGTACCTTAACCCGTTCCTAATAACCATAAAGTTACCATTATTTACGGTACAAGACATTAAATAAATAATGCAAACTCAGGCAGGCCAGCAGTTGGTGCAGAGCTAGGCAAGAGGGCTTCCCTGCTGTGGGGCCGCAGCAGGGGTTAACACTGGATGGGAGGGACGCTCAGGGCACCCTGTTGGGGTTGCACTCTGCCCTCTTCCCCAGAGACAGATGTAGATCCTAGAGGGTGCACAGTGCAGCTGGCCAGAAGGGAAGGACAGAAATTAGGCGAGGTTGACCCTGAGCCTAACCAAGCGGGAATGCAGCCAGGATTAACTCAGCCCACAGACATGGCCAAGTCTGACTTCCTGGGTGTTGCCCAGGAACTCGCCCCAGAAGCTGAGGTAAAGAGGAATAAGCATGGCTCTGCAGTTGTTAGGTCTGGGTTCAAATCCTGCTGCTGCTTAAAAGCTGTGTGATTCTGCATGACTGTCAAGCTCTCCAAACTCCATCTTTTTTCTTGCTAACATGGGGAAAATAACATACAGTTTGTGGGTGACTAAGTAAGACGAATCATCAACAAGGAGAGTAGAGTGCTTGCATCTGATGTCTACTTCATGTTGATTTCGCTCTCCTGCTCAAAGGAATTCTAAGTCTCACTTTTATAGCTCAGAACTTGTCATCCGACTATAGTAATCTGAAATGGTTCTATGGACACCAAAAGTTTCCCACTCAAGGTGATAGGGGAAACTGGGAGGAGAAACCAGAGAGGCAAATTTGAAAAAGGGATAGACACCTCTTAAGACAGCAATGGTCACGTGGCTTTAGTGAAGGGACTTTTCCAAAAAGAAACTCAATCTATGCCGAGAGAGATACAGATAGCAAGGACACACAGGTGGCAGAGTCTCCTGAGCCTGGCCCTTGAAATATCAGATACTATCTGAAAAACTAAACATGGAAGCAGGGGGCTTTGGTCTCTCCCTCTTTCCCTCCCCAATTCTAAGTAACCCTTCATAATCCATGCCCATCCAGAAACCCCAGAGAGTCAAACTGTATTATGTGTTATTATGCATCATGTTCTGTGTTATTAGAAGCCTGGGCTCCTGGGGAGCCTCGAAGGGACCAGCCAGGCTCGAAGGGACCAGTCATGACATCTCATGTCTACTGGCTTCTCTTCCTTCCGCCAGCCCCTAATCTCAGAACATGAGCACAGGAGACCACAGAATGTGGGCCCTCGGTAGCCAGCATAATGTGGTCCTTACATCTGCTATGCGACGGCCATTCATACCCACGCCCATGGGCAGGTGAGCTCAAGAGCTAATCTACCTAGGCAGGATTGGCTCCCTGACCTGGCTTCCACCCAGAGCTAGTTATATTTGGGCACATCAGGGCTATCTGACCAAGAGCAGCAATGTTGATGAGCACGGAACTCCAGGGAACACCAAATCACCTGGAGAGTGTGAAAAACAAATTGCTGAGCTCACACCCAGATTCTACTGAGTGTCTCCTTCAGTGGGGCTGGGGCCTGTGGATTTGCATTTCTCAATTGCAGGTGATGCTGATACATCACTGTTTGAGAACAGTGGCCTCGAAGTCACCTCTGGTTAACTTTCCCAGTGCCCTCTCCTGACCTCAGATCTAGCCCTGGAAGACCTCCACGTGGAGGTGGTGGTGGTGATGCAGGGTCTGGGATTATTCTGGGGTGCAAGTCAGATGGGAAATATATAAAATGATAAAATCACACAGATGGGAAATATATAAAATAATAAAATTAGACAAACACGTTTAGTGTGACATTAGATAAGGGCAGCACACTTCTCGATATTTCTAGCACACTGATTTGTGTGCACACAAAAATGGACTCTCTTTTTTTCCTTAGCCTGGATTTGGCATTCAAGCCTCTTCTTGCCTAGTGAAGAAAGTTTTTACCTCTGCAGTACTTTTCCTTTGTAGACCTATCAAATGTACCAAAATAAAAGACAAAAAATATGAATGTCATCTTAAACAATAATTCACACATTTTCCTTAAGATTCACTTGTTAAATGAATTTAGATGTGATTTGTGTTCCATTGTGCTGATGAGATTATGCTCATCTCATTGGATTATAACTATTTGTGTGCTGTTTTTCTGTTCCAGACTGTGAGTTCTCTGAGGACAGGGACAAGACTGATTCTGTGTCCAGAGGGCCTGCCTGCCACAATGTTTAACACTAGGGATACGTAACAAATATTCAATGGATAAATATTTGTTCTGTGTGGACAAGGTCAAACATTATGTACATATATTTTTTTTAATATGAAAGTAAGGTTAATCCCATTCCCCAATTCTTATGCTCTCTTCCTTAGACCCCCTTCCTTTCAACTATTTCCAGGTTAGAGCTCATGGATTGGCCTGGGGGTAGCATTGACTGGTTTGTGACCACAGAGCTGGGAACACATTGGAGAACAAACTATCTTGGTAGATTATTTTTGCAAGGCCTCCCAGAACACTGGATCATGCTTCAGCCTTAGCCAGAAGTCTTATTAAGTGTGTGTGTGTGTGTGTGTGTGTGTGTGTGTGTGTGTGTGTGAAAGAGAGAGAGAGAGAGAGAGAGAGAGAGAGAGAGAGAGAGAGAGAGAGAGAGAGAGAGAGAGAGAAAGAGAGAAAGAAGACTTTGCAATGTCAGGGGTACGTGGAGTGGGGACTCTAGGTCCCAACACCTGATTTGTAACTTAGAGCCTTGGGTTCTTTCATGAGCACTGCTTTCCTTTTCTCATTTGTTCTCTTTCTCTCCTGTCCCAAAGATTACAATGGCTCCACTTCTAAGTTTTATTTTTGGAAGAGTTAGGGTGCAGAGGAAGATCTGTAAAGGCCGAAAGCAGGGAAAACAGGGGGTTCCTGAACACCAGAAGGTCCTCAGCCTCCTTTGCCACTCCTTCCACCCAACCTAAGCCTGCACTTGTCACAGTCAGCCCAGACAAGTGTGCTGCTGCTGTGATTGGGTGGGGTGGGTAGGAGAGGAGAGACAGGAAGAACTTCATTCTGTGCTGACTTAAAAGTCAAGGGTCTGTAAGGCATGAAAAAAAGAAGAAAGATGCCCTCCCCACACTGCCCAAATTCCCCTCCAGGGCCATATCCTGCTCCTGTCCAACAATCCTTGACAGCAATGACCAGCCGCTTCAATCTGGTCCCATGAAGGGAGGTGGGACCCCTGATCCTCTTCTCTCCCATCCCCAGCTTTTTTGCCTGCCTGGGTGTCCCACAGCTGACTGGCCTGCACACAGGACTCTATCTTTGGAACCCACCCCCTCCCCCACAACTTTAGCATTAACCTTTCTCTTTCTTTCAACAAAAGCCAAAGTCTTTCAAAGCCAATCTGATTGAAATTCAAAAACTTTCCGTGCTAGCTGCGGCACCACTCTCTGCTCCTCCCCATATTGACAGCCGCTTACCACCCTCCCAACCTTCCAACCCCTCAACCCTCTCCCCCCAAGCAATGTATAAAATAGCAGGACAAAGGACTGTCCCACCCCCCTCCCCCCAAGCACAAGACTCTGCCTTTGTATCATTGTATCACTTCAGGCTGGTAGAAAAGGAGAGCTGGCTCTGGGCTCTCCATTGTCTCCCCAGCCACCCCCACCCCCACTGCTTCTGCAGCTTGGAGGCCTAGTGCTAGGCCTAGCTCAGTTGGCCAAACCAAGAGAAATTGGGGCCTCTATAGGGGCTGGAGGCCCACACTCTGACAGGAGAGGAAAGGAGCCAAGAGCAAGTATAGCTGGAAAGGGGCCTGGCCCCATGGCTCCCTAGTCCGGCATTGTGGACAGGAGGGTGGACCTAGAACAGGGGACCCAAGCTTGCTCTCTTATTCTCCTGGACACCAGATGGAGCTCCTCCCGCCCTCCTCCCTCTTTAGAGACTAACTCCCTCCCTCTGCAGCAGGAGCAATTAGAATGGTCTGGCGGGCTCTGGGGAAGGGAGGGGGCCCAGGTGGTGGCTGGGAGGCTATTAGAGAATGAAGAAAGGCAGCCCCGGGACACCTCCCTGTATAGAGCTGCAGCCACTGGGGAGGAAAGACCTAAACACATTTCAATTAATTAATTAATTCAACAAGTATTTATTGAGCATCTACCATATGCTCATTGGGGAAATGGCAGTGAACAAAAATAAAGTCCCTCCTCACAGGTTTACATTCTAGTGGGCAAGACAATCAGCACATCAATATATAATAATTTAAGTGTAAATCTATATAGAAAAAAGAGCAAGATAAAGGATAGGGAGTGCCAAGTAGAGTTGTGTTATATGGGGGGTGGGGTGATATAAACAGGTATATCACGCAAGGCCTCCTGATACAGTCAGAATTTAGACAGAGACCTGAGTGAGGGGGTGTCTGGGAAAAGAGCACTCCAGCCTGAGGGAACAGCAAGCGCTGAGACCCTAAGCTGCTGACTAAGGGATAGAAAGGCTAAGCAGAGAGAGAAAAGGGAAGACACAAGGCATGAGCTAGGCCAGGGGCAGGGAGGCCAGGCAATTTAGGGTCTCTGAAACATTGATAAGGGGTTTGGTTTTTACTCTGAGTGAGTGGGAAGCCAGAGGAGTCGCAGAATTTGATTTATGTTTTTAAAGGTCCTCAGGCAAGGGTAGAAGTGGGGAGCCTTCAAGAGACTGTCAGGGTTGTTTAGGTGAGAAATGATGATTTGGACCAGGGTAGTGTGGTAGAGAGGAAAGAAGTGCGAGAGATCTGACTGCAGAACTGAGGCCAGAGTGGGGTGGGGGGGAAGCAAAGAGGGAAGGAGGCTCAGTGGACTGTGGTGGAGGATCATGGGTGTGGTGTGGTAACATACATCTGAGGAAGTGTGAACCTACAACTCTGAATCAAACAATGTTACCCTAATATAAAATGATACAATTAAAAAAAAAAAAGAAATGGGAGTTCTCAAGAGGCTGTAATAATTGTCTAAGTAAGACATAATGGTTTGGAGGAGGTAATGGGTAGAGATGAGAGAAGTGATCAGGTTTTGGATATATTCTGATAGTGGAGTCAGGAGTTTTTGCTGCTACGTTGTATGATAGATGGAGAGAAAGGAATCAAAGTGATGACAGCAAGATCTGGGGCCTGATCCATATGGAAGGCTGAAGTAGTCATTTACTATGGTAGAGATAAAGGGGTAATTATATGGGCCCGTGTGGTTAGACTAATCAGGAGTTCAGTTCTTTGCTTATAAATTTGAACTATTAAACATTCACTGAAGATGTTGAGTAAGCAATGGTGTACATGGGTTGAAATCACAGGGGAGAGAAGTTTGGACTAGACATAGAAACCTGGGAGTCACCACAGTAGCAGGCATGAAAGGAGTGTGACAAGATGAGATTACTGGGATGGGAGTGTAAGTAGCAAATGAAGATATCTATAGACCAAGTCCAAGGGTATTCCATATTTAGAGGCCAGAGAGAGGAGAAGGGACCAACAAAAGAACAAGCCATGATGCAGAAGAACCAAGAGGCAGTAGTGTTCCAGAAATCAAATGAAGACGTTCTAGAAGGAGGGAATGGCAGGCTGAATATAATGGGGACTGAGGATTGGCTATAGGGGAAGTCACTAGTGATCTTGACAAATGTCATTTAAAAGGAAGGATGACCAGAGACGATTGACTGTGTGAGAAGTGAGTGAAAAGAGAGGAGAGTGACAAGAAGAGACATAAATGGGGAACATAAATGGAGAAGTAGTTGTAGGGAGAACTGGGGCCAATGGAAGGTCTTTTTAAAAGGTGGTGTTGTCTTATGTTTCTATGTTGACTGGAATGGCCTAGTAGAGATAGAGAATCTGATGATGAGATGGGGGAAGACAATTGCTGGGACAGTGTGCTTAAGGACATAAGAGGAACTGGGATCCAGAGCATAAGTGGATCCCTCTTCTTTTAGAAGCATGACAGTCAACCACAGCAACGGGAGAGAAAGCTGAATAATGGTACAGACATAAATGTGCAGGATTGCACATGAGATAGCGGGAGCAGGCAGAAGTTATCTTCTGATTGCTCCATATTTTTGATTAAATGAGAAGCAAGAATCAAGCAAAGAGAAGGCAAGAGATATACCTAACTAGGGCTGGAATTTTTCTAGGGGCATGTAATGGAAGAAAAGCAGTAAGGAAATTGGTTAAGGGTCTACAAAGGGGAATGAAAATAACAGTGGCCCATGGAATATAAGCTGGGTTAGGAGAGCAGGTGAGGGCATGATGCTGAGAGGGACAGTGAAGAGCTGGTAGGATCCAACCACTGGGGTTGAATTGGGGCAAGGAATAAACTGGTGACTGGAAGGAGGGGTTCTTAAAATGGAAATTACAAAGGGGTACAGGTATTACTAACAACAGGATTTGGGAAATGAGCCTTGGAGTTCCCCACTGAGGTAGTGTGGAAGAGCAAATGTGGAAGGAGAAAAGGTGAAGGATCCAAGAGCAGGGTATTGGAAGCCGTTCTCCAAGTGGGGTTCTGGGACTCCCCCAGAACCAGCAGTATCGACAACACTTAGGAATCTGTTAAAATGCAAATCTTTGCACTGCACTATGGAGTCCAAAGCTTTGGGAGCAGAGCCCAGTGAGCTATTTTAACAGGCCCACGAGGATGATTTGGCGGTGTTAAAGTTCGAGAATTACTGGTGTAGGGGATTTTGACTGACTGGTTGTTGAAGAGGTGTGATGGTTGGGTCTGATGAGGGCAGTGCTTCTCAACCACGGCTGCACAACGTCAGAATCATCACGAGAGCTTTAAAATCCCCACTGCTGAGGCTGCACTCCAGAATCAATGAAATCATCATCTGGCAGGGAGAGAGAAACCTGAAAGATATCAGTACAGGCTTCCCCCACTATCCAAAAGTAGAGTGCTTCTATGAAACTTTTCTAAGCTGAAATGGCATAAAGCAAAGAAGGATTTACCATTAATTTATACGGCAAACCTTTTGAGAATTTCCAGAACCCAAAAATAACCTGCCAAATCATACTAAGTAACACATAAAACCTAAAATAATACTAACATCCCAGGAGAGCAGGAGTGATATGATAAATACACAACTGGCATATAACAGTTTCCGGGCAAGGAGCTTGGTGGTGCCATTCTCGCTGCTAGGGATGTGCTTCTAGAGCCACTTGCTGCAAAACAAAGATGAATGCAAATCTTGCTTTTTTGCCTTTTGTTGTAACAGGGAAAAATCCTCCTTAGTTTCCTTTTCGTTACCCAAGACAGGTACTAATGAAGGTCTTTTACAAAAGTGAAATGGAATGCAAACTTTCAAGAAGTGGGAGTACTTGTATTTTTTAAAAGTTTGCCATGTGATTCCCATGTACAAGCAAGAATGAAAACCACTACATTATGGGATATACAGGGACCTACAGAGCCTTCCAGGTGATGAAGGCATGATGATATTGGCCCTGGTAAACTCTGAGGCAGAATTGGTGGAGAGGTGTGTGGCTAGACTGAAGGTGTACAGTATTACCAGGAGTGTATGGACCTCTGGGGTTGACACTTCACCCCTGCCAGTGTGCCTCCCTCTTCTAGGAACTCAGATGACACATAGTGTGGGAGTTCAGATTTATTAAGGAAAAAAATAGGGATGTTCACACCCACCAAATATACACCAAAGTTAATGTTGGCTTTCTTTGGGCCTGTCTGGGTGTAGGGAAGAGAGCACTGTCAGAGCCAAGTTAAGGCCAGGCCATTGCCAATCCATTACTTCCAGTCAGTGAGCTCCTTGGCCAGGCCAGGCGTGCCCCAGAGGTTTTCTGTGTTTGTGAAAGCACAGGCTTCTGTTACCAGCCACCTTGGCCTCCATACCCAGCAAGGAAGCCTTGGGAATTCAGATGAGAAGAAAGAACATTAGCTTTGGAGAAAGATTTGTCCTAAGAATTTTGAAGGCAACTTCTTGCAGAAAGAAGGGGAACATGAGAAAGGGGGGTTTGGGCATAGTATAATGTGTCCAAT
This sequence comes from Scalopus aquaticus, assembly GCA_004024925.1. Classification (NCBI taxonomy): domain Eukaryota; kingdom Metazoa; phylum Chordata; class Mammalia; order Eulipotyphla; family Talpidae; genus Scalopus; species Scalopus aquaticus. The sequence goes on from PVIJ01000155.1 coordinate 296,337, forward strand.
AAGTGCAGATAATAAATAAACCAGGAATGAGGGGAATTGTTGAACTTGGGGGAATGGGGTGAGTATCATGGACTGGGGAAAGGGAGTAAGGATGATCGTATATTCATGAAATGTGGCTTTTATGCAGGAAGACTTGATTGGGGGAGATTATCCTATAATAAAACAACACTCATGCCAAAGAGAAGGATTATCACATGATGGTAATGGGGCAAGAGGGGATTATCACACAAAGGTGGATGACAGGCAGGGTCATACACTGGAGACCTGTGTTTACTCAAGATTCTAGGAGATTATCTCACACAGGTGGAGAAGGCTCCGTGAGCGTAAAGGACAGGTGACTTTATACAGGAGGAGCTCAGTCTCTAAGCATGAGGGGGATATTGGCATGTGTGGAGAGAAATATTGTTCTGTATGGAGGAGATAATCATATACATATGTATCAAGAACCAACAAGACCCTTAAGAAAGCTCCTGGACTGTGGATAAGATGGGCACAATTAGAAAGCATGAGACAGACTTTTAACAGCATTGTTTTAAAGGAATCTCCAGAGATGACTCGGGAATTTGGGCTCAAAAACCCAGAATTTAGTTAAAAGGTGATATTAGTGTTAACTGCTGCTTTGCACCCAGGGAAAGAACAGAACTGATCAGAGGAGAAATTGCCCCGGAGGCCCTACCCCCATCCTCATGACAGTGTCACAGAGCAGATACTGCTGGCCAGTGCTCTTCTCTTCTGAGGCAATGGGTGGCCAGGAGGCAGGCACTACCATCTCCGGGTCCATCATGAGTTTGGAGGGGATCACAAGAGAGTGGAGGTGCTTCCTGCATCTCTCACTCTGTAACTGTTTGGGCAATTCCTGGCTTTCTGGGGTGGGCTGCAAAATTATTAACCATTCATCCTCAAGTGAACATGCTTGATTATTTGAATTTTAGCAACTTGCTAGGCGAACAGGGGAGGCTGCTTCATTGCTGTACATGGCAGAACCACACTGACTAGAAGGTCATGCTACCAGAGGGGTGGCGACGGGCAAGGGTGAAAAGGGGGAATGGCTAATGTAGCAAGTTACCACAGGACGCACAGCTGTCTTCCCTTACACCCAGCTCTGCAGTGTGGGGTTGGGACAACACTGCTTCGATCATTTAAGCCTGCCCTCCTTTAGACAGCATTCCTCACCCTGCAGGTTTCTAGCCAAAGCTATTTAAAGCAGTTTTTTTAATTTCATTCATTCACTCACTCATTCATTTCATACCTTTCTATTCTCCATTCTACAGACATCCTATTTCTAATCATGTTGCCCCCCCCAACTTAAAAATGTTCAATGACATCCCATTATCTTGAGGATTCAGTCCAAGTTCCTTAATGAGGCTTATAAACATTCTACACAACCAGCCCTTGTCTACTCCAGTGTCAGCGTCATCTCTTGCCTGTTTCATTTATTCATTCAATAAACTTGTATCGCGTGCTTACTACATACCACACGCTGTTCTAAAAAACTGTTCTAAATGCTGCGCGATAAGGCAGTGAGTAAAATGGGTCTTGGTCTTCCTGGAGCTCTAACTAATCTAATCTACTTGTCTTCCCTCTTGCCTCTGGGCCAACACAAACAAACTTTACTCTGTTTAGAAAGTTCATTGTCCTCCTACCCAAATGTCTTTCTATCCCATTTTTGCCTTAGTTAGCCTAGCTAACTACTACACACCATTTAGGTCTCTCTCACTCTGTTAAGTTAGGCCTTCTACTAGCTACATGCTTCCAAAGCAACTTATAACAGCCCCATCCAAACACTCATCACATTTTATTATAACTATTTTTTAAGCTATTGCTATACCCATCAGACTATTCATTCTTTGAAGGCAGTCTGATGTGATGTTGCTGTATCCTTAGCACTGTTGAATCAATTAGATATTTAATAGCTCAGTGCCTGGCCCAGCCCTTATGGAAAGGCGTGTGGAAGTTCCTCAAAACACTGAAAGTAGTTCTGCCATATGAACCAGCAATTCCACTTGCAGGAATCTACCTAAAGAACACAAAAACACTATTCAAAAGGAAAACTGCACTCCAGCATTTACTACAGTGCTGTTAACAATAGCCAAGATATGGAAACCACCTACATGCCCCAAAACAGACAAATGGATCTAAAAGGTGTGATATATATACACAATGGAGTACTACTCAATGATCAAAAAAGATCTATCTATCTATCTTTCTATCAAAATGTAAGATATTACATTTTGTAAGATAGATACACACACACACACACACACACCACATCTTCTTGTCCATTCCTTGGTTGTTGTGAATAATGCTGCAATTAAAGTGGTTGTGCAGATATCTCTTTGATATCCTTATTTCAGTTCATTTGGATATATACCCAAAGTGGAATTGCTAAATCATATGGTAATCCCACTTTAAAATTTTTTTGAGCAATGTCCATTCTGTTTTCTGAAGTGGCTCCATCATTCCTACCAACAATGTACAAGAATGAACTTTTCTATACATCTTCACCAACACTTGTTATCTCTTGTCTTTTTGATAATAACCATTCTAACAGGTGTAAGGTGACTGATCTCACTGTGGTTTTGATTTGTATGATTAGTGATGAAAATCAATTTATGTACTTTTTGGCCATTTGCATGTCTTTGGAAAAATGTCTATTCAGTTCCTCTGCTCATTTTTAACCATATTGTTTGTTTGCCATTGACTTGTATGAGTTCCTTACATATTTTGGATATAACTCCTTATCCAATATATGATTTTCAAATATTTTTCCCCATTCCACAATTAGCTTTTTCATTTTGTTGATTGTTTCTTTTGTTATGCAGAAATTTTTTAGTTTCTTGTAGTCCCTTTATCTATCTTTGCTTTTGTTGTTTGTGTTTCTGGCATTATATTCAAAACTTCATTTTCAAGACCAATGTCAAGGAACTTTTTCCTCTACGTTTTCTTCTGGAGTTTTATGGCTTCAAATCTTACATTTAAGTCTTTGATACATTTAGAGTTAATTTTTGGGAATGGTCCAATTCTTTTGTTCTGCAGAGGATTGTCCAGTTTTCTAATACCGTTCACTGAAGAGACTATCTTTTCTCCATTGATTATTCTTGGCTCCCTTGTCAAATATTAATTGACTGTACATGCAAAGATTTATTTCTTGACTCTCAATTCTGTACTGTCTCTTTTTATGCCAGTACCATACTGTTTTGATTACTTTGATAGATTTGTAGCATATTTTGAAATCAGGAAGCATGATACTTTCAACTTTGTTTTATTCTCATGCTTGTTTTGGCTATTCAGTGTCTTTTGTGGTTCCATACAAATTTTAGAATTTCTTTTTCTATTTCTGTGAAAAATATCATTGGAATTTTGATAGGGACTGCATTGAATCTACACATTGCTTAAGGTATGTATGGGCATTTTCATAGTGTTAGTTCTTCTGATCCATGAACATGTGGTATCTTTCCATTTATTTGTATCTTCCTTAATGTCTTTCATCAAGCAGTTTTTCAGTGTACAGATCTTTTTTTTTTTTTTTTTTTTACAAGCTAGGGTACAGGCCAGAGGCGTGGGGCGGCGAGAGGGTTCACCAGAGACAGAGCGGGAAGCAGAACAGGCAGATCAGAAATACACTGCTGAGGGGAGCAGCGGGAGAGGCAGGAGAGGTCTGCTGCACCACATGGGATCCTCCCTGGCTGGGTGTCGAACTCGCATCGCAAGCTGCCGACAGCTCCAAGGAGGTCCCAGTGTACAGATCTTTTACCTCTTTGATTAAATTTATTGCTAATTATTTTAGTATTCTTGATGCTATTGTGAATAGGACTGTTTTATTTCTTTTTCATATATTTCAGTGTTAGTATATGAAATGCTACTGATTTTTGCATGGTGATTTTGTATCTTGCAACTTTACTGAATTTGTTGATGAATCCTGCTTTTTTGTGGTCGTTTGAAGTCTTTAGGATTTCTATATGTAAGATCATATCATCTGCAAACAAGGGCAATTATACGGCTATTTTCCGATTTTCATGCTTTTTATTTCTTTTTCTGCTCTGATTACTATGGCTAGGACTTCTATTACTATGTTGAACAGGAGTAGTGAAAGGGGACACGCTTATCTTGTTCTTGATCTTAGAGGAAACGATTTCAATCTTTTACCATTGAGTATAATACTAGCTGTGCTATGAAATGGCTTTTATTATATTGAGTAATGTTCCTTCTATACCCAATTTGTTGAGGGTTTTTTTCCCCCCTCATAAATGGATGTTGAATTTTTGTCCAGTGCTTTTTCTGTGCCTATTGAAATGATCATGAGTTTGATGTATGGTGTATCATATTATTGATTTGCATATGTTGAACCATCCTTGCACACTAAGAGTAAATCACATCTGGTCATGGAATATGATCCTTTTAAAATGTGTAGAATTCAGTTGGCTGATATTTTGAAAATTTTTGCATATTTATTCATCAGAGATATTGACCTGTAGTTTTCTTTTTCTTGTAATGTCCTTATCAAGTTTTGGTATCAGGGTAATGCTGACCTGATAAAATAAAATGGAATGTTCTCCCTTCTTCATTTATTTGGGATGATTTTGAAAAGTATGAGTGTTAATTCTTCTTTAAATGCTTGGAACCCCATTCCTTTTAATGGTTGAATAATATTCCACTGTATGGATAAATCACATTTTACTTATCCATTCATCAGTTGATGGATATTTGGGTTGTTTCCACCTTTTGGCTTTTGTTTATTTTCTACTTATTTTTCTACTCTATATTAAATTTATCCTCTGATCTTTATTATTTACTTCCCTCTGCTTAACTTGGGCTTAATTTATTCTTCTTTTTCTAATTTCTTCAAACTGGAAGATTAGATTATTGACTTGAGATATATCAACTTTTTTAATATAGTGTTTTTAAAAATTTTTTAAAAAGATTTATTTATTTATGCATACAAGCGGGGGTGCAGGTCAGAGGTGTGGGGCGGTGAGAGGGTTCATCAGAGACAGAGTGGGGAGCAGAACAGGCAGATTGACCGAAATACACTGCTGAGGGAAGCAGTGGGTGAAGCAGGAGAGGTCTGCTATGCCATGTGGGAATCTCTCTGGCCCCGCATCCAACTTGCACTGCAGCTGCCGACAGCTCCACAGTGTTGCGCTTAACCTGTTGCACCACCAGGGAGGCCCTTAATATAGGTTTTTATGCTATAAATTTTCTTCTGAACACTGCTTTAGCTATATTTCATAAGTTTTGGTATGTTATTATTTGGTATGTTATCATTTCATTCATCTCAAATTCTAATTTCCCTATTGATTTCTTCTTTGATCACTGTCCCTAAGAAACATTCTAGTATTTCCCTTCCTAACTGCTATTACATTTTTCTGTTCAACTGCTCCTGTAAACAGTTTAGTTTAATAAATATTTGTTGAGTACATACTACATTAAAAACTGAGTTTTGGGGATATAAAAATGTTTAAGACAATTCCTGCACTGGTGTAATTCACCGTACAGCAGGACAGATGACCCTAAAACAGATAATTAAAGGTTGATAAATTCAATAATAGATATTTTTAAAGTACAAAAGAATATAAAAAAGAAAGTAATTAGTTCTGTCTAGCAGAGTAGATTTCACAAGGGGAATAATTACTGAGCAATGTTTCTGGGGACAATGTTAACTTACTAGTTAGGCAAAATGACGAGTGACCGTTTTCTAGGCAGTCAAAACAGTGTGTGTAAAGATAGACTTGTGAAACAAAAAGGGGTATTGAAGACCACCCTTTCATCATCAGTTTATGAGATTCTGGTGAAGCAGCTACTACCTCTCAGTAAAGGGTAATGGATGAGGCCTAGGCAAACAATTTGAAAATCATATTACCTGGGCCACAGTTACTGGTTCAGGAATGGGCATAAGTTAAAGCAAAAAGGATGCACTGGGTCTTTAACTAGGATTTTAAGAAAAAAAAAGACCTTCGTTTATACTACTGAAAATGCCTAATAGGCAGCTGAAAATCCAAGTCATCCTCATGAAACCAGGGAGATGGATAAGAACCAATGGTGAATGGTTGATACATAGAGGGACCTCAATAAATATGCACTGAATAAATGAACAATGTGTATAACAGAATCCTGAGAAATAGCAGGAACTATCAGCTGAAAGCAATTTCATCTTACACTGAACTCCCACAACAATGTCTCAGAATTGTTCTGTTTACCGCCTTCTATTTTATGTATCATTACCTATAAATCTGCATGATCTCTTCTTTTAGTATCTAAGACTTTTCCAGCCCTACTGATTTGTACTATATATATGATTTTACATATAAAATGTGCCTACTATCAGCACCAGTTCTTCTCACTCTGGCAATATTTTAAAACTTGCTATATCATGAACATGCCATGTACAACTTGTCTTCTTTCCACATGCAACCTCATCCTTCAGAATACTTCAACTCAATTTAATAATCACTTATTGAGAACTAGGCAGGGCCCAACACTTGCAAAGTGTGATCCAAGAGGGAAGGGTGATATCAACTCAAGAGTAACGACAAGGACTTTTTAATGAAATACAATAAAATAGGGACAGAAAATGACAGAGCACATTGGTAAGGATAAGTACTATCTTTGTGAAACTTTTGTGTCAGTTGGTAGGTGTGTAGTGAGTCACACTATAAAACATATGTCTTTCTGTAGATCACATTAAAGAAAAGTTTGAAGGCCGCTGCTTTAAGACATCCTATTACCAAGGTGAGCAGATCCTTGTTTTGTAACTCAAACAACTAAGAATGCCTTCCCTGCATTTCCAATTTGAAATTTGACACTTTGTCCCCAAATCCAAACTCTGAGGAAGAGTCACAAAACAGGTTGGAGTTCTTACTTTCTGTTGAAGCAACTATAATTTTTTTTTTAATTTCCTCATAATTTAGTTAAATTTTTTCAGCCTGCTCATAACAGTTTGCTACTGCTAACTCTGCTACTTATAACAAAGTTAGCACTTACTGAGCACTTGTTGTTTGCCAGGCCAATTGTTATAAGCTCTTCACATGAACAAACGCATTTATCCCTTATTACAATCCTAGAGGTATATCATACTATAGCCAATTTCATTTTATAGATTGGGGAGGCTGATGCATAGAGATATGAGTATAAGGTAACTCATCCTTCAAAAGAAGTAACTCAGCTTCTTTCCCAAGGCCAAACAGCTAGGAGGTGGTGGAGCTAAGATTTGAACCCTTATAGTCTAGCTTCCCAACCCACTAAGATCTGTGGCTTCCCAAGTGGATTTTACTGCTGAACAGACACATGTATGCCTCACAGAACCACTCTTCTGGAATGGCCCTCAGTGGCTATTGCCTAGAATATTCTCTACACTGTGGCTCTTAGCTTTCCTAATCATCTATTTTGGTAAAGAAGAGCCTAATTTATATGGCCTTGGGGCTATAGTTCAATGCTAATCTGCACATTCACTTAAACTCTCACTAGTTCCCTTGGAGAGAGAGAAAAGGAGGAAAATGAGGCCAAAATTTATTTCAAATTTTAAAGTTATTTTTAAAAAGCAAGATGATGGGGGCAGACAGCATATGTCTGTCTCTTGAAAGGAATGAGCCTCTGTGGCTCGCCAGTGATTTTCTGTGACTTTGAAGCTCTGCTCCCTGTTGGCGTTTCTGAGCTCCCTCTGCTCTGGGTGCTCTCAGTTCATGTGTTCCTGTTGAAGGTGATGAGGACAAAATTGGGACAGGTCGCCAAAAGACCCCCCTTCCTTTGTTCTGAGCGAATGCTCTCTCTTCCTGAAAATTCTCAGCCTTATCTAAGAAAGGGAAAGGGCAGACTCTATTTCATCAGAAGAAAGGGAAAAGGTCTGGGAGACTGTTTCTTCCCCAAGTATTCAGTGGGTTTCTGAATAACAGGGAGAAGAGAGTCAGAGAAAGGACAAAAAAAACACGAAAGAAAAGATAAAAAAATAAAATAAAATGACATGGTGCAGCCCAGAGCCCCTCTCCTATCAGGTTTTACAGAGGGGCAATAGATTTTCTTCATTGCCAGTCCTGACTTATCACAGCCTTGTTTTTAATGAGGTATAATAAGGGGAACATTTTGTAACAACACGGTTCCCCTATTTTATCCCGCAAACAGCTGTGTCATGCTTGTGGCTGGAAGAATGAATCATATCTCGGCCTGCATATGCTAACTCCCATGTAATTACCCGGGCATCTTAAATAAAGCGGGCCCTAAACCTGTCGCTCACATTACAAGCAAACGGTGCAGACCTCGTAACTGGGGCCTCTATCATTACAATTAATTTATCACAGAAGCAACTGAGATTAGAGGCTAGAATTAAAACCCAGAGCATGGAGAGTCACCGCAGTGACACTGAAAAACAGGCTCTTGAGAGGTGGCTGGCTCCCGCGGCCGCCTGACTAATGCCTTTCCTGGGGAAAGGCAGCCTTAGTTGGATTTTGTTTTCTTTACATTTTTCCCACTCAAAGATTTTACTAAAGTGATTTCACTGCCTCTCTTGATTCAAAATGATGTTGGAAAAATTCTACCTGATACTTAACCAGAACTCTGAGCAGGAGTCACCATTTTCTCATTCTTAAGCGACCACTGTCTCTCCCTGCGCACAATCCCCTGAGACCTCCCATTTGTTTTTCTTATTAGAAAGGAATTTCTCATGACATCAGTTTGTTTCCTTTCAGTGGGGCAGGAGATTGGGGGGAGGGGAAATATAGCCTAGAGTTTGCTCAAAATCAAAACACTGTGTCTGCTCCTCAGGCAATGTTTCTCAACCAGGGTTCCCCAACGGCACCAAGGAGACAGAAAAATTACTTGAATTATTTTCTTAGTTCTCCCAAGAATGGTACAACTAGCAGATCTAGATAGTACATGCCAGATCCATAGGACAGAAGTTAATTCATAACACTGAAGGCAAGCTTAGGACACGAGTCCTTCCCTGGTTGAAAAAGGCCGAAGAGAGAAAATCAGATTGACTCAGTGACAGCAGCATGCAGAGCTCTGCTAAAGGAGAACTTCCTCCCAGAATACATGAGTCAGTTCCCATCCTGTCCAAATAAGTTCTCCCTCCCTCGTCTGCTTCTCCCGTCCCCAGCCTTTCATTAATGGGTATACTGGGACTCTTCCAGTCATTCCACCTAAAACCTGAAGTAGAATATATCAGTCTCCAGGCAAGGACATTCCTGTCATTGTTCATCACTGTTGTCATCACCAGAGCTCACTAGTCTACTCTCTGTCAGTTCTACCCACTGTGCAAAAATCTGCTGTGTTCCCTGAACACAGCTTTCTCTTCTTCCAGGGCACACAGCTAGACTGCTTTCCCAGCTCCCCTTTCGGTTAGACATGACTGAATTCTAATTACTGCATCATAGGTGGAGGTGATAGATGCCATTTTCCTTTGGGTCAATAAAAATCTCCTACTTGTTTCTCCACGTTCTTTTTATCTGATATGCTGCCTACAATGTCCAGCAGAGGGTTCTGAACCTTAGGGGTTGCCAAACCTGAATTCAGATATTGTCACAGTGAAGCTGCCTTCTCAACAAGGTTTGTTTGATGTAGCTGTTAGCCTGACTAATAAACTCTGGAAGTGAGATGACACAAGTGAGATGACTCTGTAGGCCCTTTCTCAGAGGCCCTACAGCTTGTGGAGATCAGGGAGAAGGAGAACCTGAAATACAAGGTGGGGAGAGCAGATGATAAACATTTCAATGCTTGGCTAGGATAAGGGGTATAGCACAGTAAGGTCAGCTCCAGGCCCAGACTCTTGACTTAGAAAAGGGAGCTAACAGCTTTGGGGGTTCCTTGTTCCCTCACACCGCTAACAAAATTCACTCGGAAGGCTTGATGAAGGAAAGGTAGTAAGGGGGAAAAACCTATGAAAATTGGACATAAACATAATAAAAATGCATGTGAAAGCAAACTCAAAATCTTAATTTCAAATCAGATCAGGCTGTATCACTGCTTACACTGAATGGCCCTCGGGGATTTGGCCCTTCATCTACCCTAGCATTAATCGTTCTCACAGCTCCCTGGATATAGCTTCACTGTGTACTTTGGCAGCATAGTCACTTGCTTGCCCATTGGCTTGGCACTTCTTCAAGACCAAGAGAGGAGTTTCATTCATCTCTGTAAACTTTCAACCAACTCAGGGTCTAGAACCCAGTTCTAGTTCAATATCTGAATGGACACAGATCACCGTGCATGCTAATATGATAAGAATGTTTTCTGATAAGGGCACGACACTCTTCCCTCTTCTTATTTTACATGGTGAGATGCTTTCTAAAATAGTGCTGTGAAAAGAGGCATTTCTCCCATAACTGTCCATTCAGTTTTCTTTCTGATCAGGAGCAGGTATTTGAAAGCTGGGCTTCAGACATAGAGCAGCACTAAGTGCCCTGAAGGAGATGGAAGCCATGCCTTGAAAGTGTGTATTAACACTATGCTTTGGTCAGGTGTAGGTTATGTCAAGGGCTAGCAATGTGAAAGATGAAGAATCCTATTCCAGATCCTCCAGAACTCAAGTACCTTACAACTACCAGAAAATCGTTCCTTTCTTCCTGCATGAAGACTTCTAGCCCCACTTGTCTCAGTGAGCTCTTCTTCACTCACTGAGAGAAGGACTGCAAAAATGCTTGGAAAAATGTGCAGTATCTAAAAGGGAAACAGGTTGGTTTTAGCATTAGTCTGATTTCCCTCTTCCTTCAAATATTTTCATTGCAGCACTCTCTCCTCACTCCTGTCTACTTAAGAAGGGAGGCTAGAGGTATCTAGACTAGACCACATCTCATCTGGCTTGCAATATATTCTTGACTCTTTAAAAAATATACCTCTACGTAAGAATGAATTCAGTTAGTTTGGAAGAGTTAAGAGTGTGGGTTCGAGCCTCCCTGGTGGCACAGTGGTCAAGCGCTGCGCTGTGGAGCTGTCGGCAGCAGTGACGCAAGTTCGACGCCTGGCGGGGAGATTCCCACATGGCGTGGCAGACCTCTCCTGCCTCACCCGCTGCTCCCCTCAGCAGTGTGTTTCTGATCTGCCTGTTCTGCTCCCCGCTCTGTCTCTGGTGAGCCTTCTTGACGCTCCATGCCTCTGGCCTGTACCCCAGCTTAAATAAATAAATCTTAAAAAAAAAAAAAGAGTGTGGGTTCAGGGTCAGGTTGATTGGGTTCAAATCCCAGATCTGCTACTTATAAATTGAGAAATTTCAAGATTATGTAACTTCTTTAAGTCTCTGTTTTCTTATCTGTAAAATAGAGATGAAGTAAAACCAGGCTTGCAAGGTTTAATACTGCATGCAAAGCACTTGGCACAATGCCTGACAGACAACAGGTACCCAAGAAGTGTTAGCTGTCATCGTTTTGGTCTCTAATATCTGGATTAACACCAATCTTCTCTTTGTTCCCTCTGATCACAACTGAGAATATGACCCTATTTCTATCAAAGTCAAGTCCTCTACATGTGCTCTGGATCCATCATCCCTTCTTGCTTTTTAAAAATGGTTTCATTAATCAGTCTTTTTCTTCTTATCATTTCCATCAGCATACTACTATTTTAAAAAAATCCCTCATTTAATCCCATATCCTCTCCACCTGCCATTATATTTTTCTGTTTTTCTCTATAGCCAAGTATCCAAAGTATTTTTAACATCTGCTGTACCTTTTCTTACCTCCCATTAATTCTCAATGTCAACTTGAATTTGCCTGGTCACTCCACTAAAATGGCTCTCAAGGTTATCAACTGACCTCATATTGCCAAATCCTAAAGACTTGTCTCTTTCTTTGACCTCCTGGCTGCGCTGACATGGCTCACCATTTGCTCTTTAACACACACCCCCTTCTGCTCCTGGCTTTACCATCTTTCTGTCTGCTCCTTCTCAGACTGCTTTCTTCTTTTCCTCTACTAGAATTTTTAAGTTGGGAGTTCTCCAGGGATTGGATCTGTGCCCTTTTATTTTCTCCTATTTATATTATCTGCCTTGGTGATTTCTTCTTTTTTCAATCACTTTAATATTGAGGAGCTATTATAACAGAAACATCGAAAATAGGTGCTATGGCCTTTGGAACTGGGTAGAAGACAGCAAGGAACTGATATGAAAAATGAATCATAGTAACATGTAAAGTAAAAGTAGTGGCTAAACAAACAATAATTAAAGGTAGAAAATCTAATGAACTAGTAGAGTCAGAGGATCTCTTATGGAAAACTATTGAAATCTTGATCTAATTGCTTTTAGATACATTTGATGAGGCATGAACAAGAAAGAGATATACTCAGAATAGAACTGGTTAGCTTACAAGCAGAATTCAGTGGCAATATTGAGAACTCATAACATTCTGGGTTAAAAAAAAAAAATTCTCATCTTCAGTCTCTCCAGTAAAAGATTTTGAAATCAGGATCCAGGGCTAAAGATAAATCCAGAGTGCTGCCCAGAAATACCCCAGAAAATGAAAATATCAGTTTCAAGGTAATGTTTAAATCAGGGGTCTTCATTAAATGCTGAAGGAAACAAGATAGTATCTAGAAGTCTCTTTCAGCTGGAAAAGAGGCTCCTAGGAAGCTTGTGTGCATGCTTCTATATCAGCCTGACATGCCCAGAGTATCAATAGAGAGAATCTGGATTGAGAATGTCTCAACAGAAGAGAGTCACAGAGGGCAATGAATTGGAGAGCCATCCCCATGAGACAGCACCAGGCCTAATCAGGGAACATTCCCAACTCCTAGCATGGCAGAACTTGCCAATATCTGCATAATTTCAAAACTGCTACTGACGTGATTTCTACAAACATGTTTGCCTTTTTGAATGGAGTTATTTATATTGTATCTACTCTACCACCATTTGTTGAATGGGAAGGGCAACAGTTTATTTCTTTTAGTTTGGATCAAGAAAAACTATGCTAAGACATGATTTAGAGATCACAAAATCTTCAACTTTGAGCCAGGTGCCATTACTTGGAAAAAACATGGGGGGGGGGGTGGTTCTTGGAATTATGGATGAGTATATTTGCAGGTGAGAGGAATGTGAATATTCATGAACAAGAGGTAGACTGTGATAAATAAGACTACTGTCTCAAAATATTTGCTCCGAAGCTATATCCAGGGGGATGTTTATTTTCCTGCTCCTTGACTTTTGGTTTATTTATGTGATTGTTTTGGCCAAAGGTACCTTAGATCAAATATGACCCAACATGGGTTTGAAATATGTTTGTGTGGTTGGCCCTCTTGAAGGGAAGAGCTGTCCCCAGGTAGCTGCCATCTCTTTAGCCCTCACTGCAGAATGAACATCCATGGAAGAGACCAGAGTTGAATCTACTTTAAGGAACAGAGATGCCTGATCAAGCTGAGCCTGGGTCAGTTGACCTTCAGATGCATGAAAAACAAGTGCCACTGTTGTATGCAACTGAGACAATAGCTAACAGTAGCAATAGCTAACTGGTTCTTTTTCATTCTTGAAACCACTGCTGCCATTGGTTCTTTCATTTTTCAAATGAGAAAAGTGCAACGATGACTTTCCTACCTTAGGATTATTAAATAACCACTTCCTTCTTTTTGAACATGCTCTTGTTCATTGTAGGCCTTAACTTTAGATCTCTATTAAATGAATATCTTCAGAGATCATCCTTAGTAGGTCACTTGATTATTCTTTTTTTTTTAAAGATTTATTTATGCATACAAGCTGGGGTGCAGGCCAGAGGCGTGGGGCGGCGAGAGGGTTCACCAGAGACAGAGTGGGGAGCAGAACAGGCAGATTGACGGAAATACACTGCTGAGGGGAGCAGTGGGAGAGGCAGGAGAGGGCTGCTGTGCCATGTGAGAATCTCCCCGGCTGGGCATTGAACTTGTGTCGCCGCTGCTGACAGCTCCACAGCACAGCACTTAACCACTATGCCACCCTGGAGGCCTGGTCACTTGATTATTCTATATTATTGTGCCATTTATTCCATAGCTCTCATGTTCATTTGTAACAATACGTAATTACAGGCTTACTTGTTTGTTTTCCCCATCAGAAAAGTGCCTACACACACACACACACACACACACACACACACACACACACACACACACACACATACAATGTGCTTATGTAAGACACTATAAGCCTTATAAGGGAAGGGATTTATTTACTCAATTGTGCATTCTCAAAGTCTTGGATTAAGACTGGTGTATAGTAGGTTGTATAGTAGGTTGTCAGTAAATATTTGTTGAATAAAGGATGTTTTCAAGTGAGTGAATGAACGCAGATATGTTGGAAAATGTTTAGCATATACTCTAGCATACTCAGAAAGCAGTTTTAGGAAATGTAATTTATTTTCATTCTTTACCTTACTTTTCACAATAACTGCTTTGTTCCTTTCTTAGTGTGCAGTGCAACCCAAGGAATTAGGTTGCCTTCTGGGCAACCAAATCAACTGAAATAGCCAAAATACATAACTTATGGGTTCCTAGTTTATACTATGTCTGATTATTTCTAGACAGATATTATAATTCACACAAAGATGCAGCTCAGATAATCTTGCTGTTTCTGCCAAAGCCAGAGCCAATTTTTATCACAAAGTTTGGTTGCTGTATTCTATGCATTCCCAAAACACAACCATACCCCCCAATAACATGCAGAAACAGTCTTGGTTTAAGACTTTTACAGAAACCCCAAGGTCAAGTCTATCTTCAGTCTCATGTCTCCAAACCCCCAGTCTGATGACCCTAATACATACCTTTCCCAAGCTACTTCTAAGCTACACCTGTAACATTTGCTGCCCCTGCTTCAAGGTCCCAATGTCAGTTTCTGCAATGTTTCTGAAGCCACAGACTATTCATTGAGAGAAGTTGTTTCCAGAGCATGGCAATTCTCCCACATGGGAAGAGTGGAAAGAAAGCCAGGGCCTGGATCCTGTTGCAAGCTAAGCAAATTGCATCTGGAGGTCTGGTATTTTGGCTTTTCCAACCCCAGCTTCTCCAAGCCAACATCTTGGACTTAATTCCCTATACTTTTCTACTTTCTCTTCCTTCTTTCAGGCATAAAAATTTAATTAAACATTAGATATGTTATACATAAGATATGAAGCACAGTAATAAAATGAACATTTATGAACCACCATCCAACTTAAGAAATTGAACATGAACACTTATAACTCTGCTCTGTTTCTGTATCCAGTCTTCCTACCACCCCCGTCTCACTCAAGTAACTACCACCACAGACTTTTTTTTCCTTTCTCAGTCCTTGCTATTTTCTATAGTTTATTAAATATGCATGTTCTCAAGCAATATGTTGCTTGTTTTGGAACTTTATGAGAGTGTATCACATTGTATGCAGTCATCTGCAACTGGCTTATTTAATACATTATATTTCTTAGAGTTCTCTGTCTTGATTCATATCCTTATAGTGTATTTTCACTACTTTATAGTATTCAATTATAGGAATAAACCAAAATCTGTTTATCCATTCTCCTGTTAATATACGTGTGGGTTATTTACAAGCTCTGTTGTTGCTATTATGATGAATTCCATGAACATTCTTGTGTACACATCTCTTGGAGTATATGAGCAAGAGTTTCTCTAGGATATATGCACATTAAGCCCTATAAGAGTGTAAGTTATACTGCATGAGGTCAGAGATTTTTGTCTTATTTGGTTCACTGCCATATCCCCAGAATCTAGAACAATGCTTGGCACAGAGTGGGTGACTGAATAGATGAAAATAATGTTATATTTTTCTAAAATTATAAAACCAATTTATATTCCTGCAGCCTACCAATTCTACTTATTACTACCTTTTATATCAAACACAAATACCTCTTTCTTTGTTCCATTTGCTCACCTATTCCACATTGCTCTTTTCATTTTATTCTTCTTGGTTCTATAGCTAACACACCTGGGATACTCACTGTATCTGTATCAAGTAGGACAATTTAGCTACGTTAAGCCTCAGTTTTCATACTTGAAAATGGGATGTCTTCCTCTGTAAAGATTTAACACATTCAATAATGGTACCAATAAGGGATAAATCCTATCACAGAGAAACCTGCTTATCCAACACACAGATTATTCAAAAAGTCCTGTTAAGCAGAATCTCATTAAAAAGATATCACCTTGGACATTTTATTTTAATTTAAAATATATAAATGGAGATTCAGTCTCCAATTTTTGATGAAAGGCCAAAGCATGTGTCTGCTGACTGGCTTTCCAAATCTTTCCTATATAAATCACAATCATTAATACAATGTCTACAATTCTTGGTTTTGTGTTTTCATAGTGGAATAAAACTTAAAGAAATTAGAAAGCAGATTCCTAGATTGTTGTGATGTTTTTCCTTAGTCTAATTCACACTTCTTTCAACAGCAATTATTTTAAAAACTCACCTTAGTTTTCAACTTGTCTTTCATAAAACAGCAACAAAAACATCTCTGTTTTCTTTAAAAAAAAATTGTTTTGTTGTCGTTGTTGTGGAGGTGATGTTGTTTTACAGCACTGATTTAGAGGTACAGATTGACACCTCTTCAGATATATGTTACCACACCACACCCACCACCAAGGTACCCACAGTCCACTATGTCCCTTGGGCCCCCACCTTTGCTCCCAACCCTCCCCCCTCCCTCTCTGGTAGCCGCCAATTCTACAGTCCAGTTTCTAGGATTTGTTTTGCTTTTGTAAAACAAACACTTCTCTTTTCAAGTTTATATTACTGAGTTTACAAAATAGTTAATGAAATTAGGCAATTATAATAACAACAGCCACTGGTACAGGCTTAGGGACAAGCACAGGTGAGTCTTGGTAAGCATACATGTGAGCTGGGGGGGGTGTAGTGAGGGGCCCTGTACAACAGCATGGTCAGGAGTCAGCGCCAGCTGAGAGCACGCCGCAGGCCCCAGTTGGTACGTTTTGCACAGAACACAGACAGTGTAGGTTAACCTGGCAAATAAGTCAAGTGGAAGGTGGTTAAGAAAACTATCCTATTATTAGTATTCTCTTTGTCTCTATCATTGATCTAATTACAGGGTTCTCCTATCTCTTCAGCTGATCACTCTAAAAGAAATCATCTTTTGGTTAGGCTTGGTTAATTGTCTAGGTTTATCCCTGGGAAAATATGGGACAGAGGAAGATATGGACTCCCCCAAGAAACAAAGCCTGATCAATTGGAGGAGATTTTAAAATATCCAGTTATCTAAGGATTACTCTTGCTCTATAAGAGCTCCTTGTCTTTGCTAAGCTGAGGTAGGAGTAGAAGTGAGGAGAAAAGTTCCACCTTTCTCTGTTGTGCTCTGATGGGGCACAGCACTGTGGTGAGGAAGAAGGTCTGACTTTAATTAGTCAGACTATCACCCTACTAAACTCGACTGAAACCAAAACAAACCAGGCAGTCCCATATGTCATAAGAATTAAAGGCATGGTTCCCACTTCCTAACGATGCTTTTACAGAAACCGTTCCACTGTAAAACTTTATGATTTGAATCTTTATAGCCGCCAGCAGAGCACATGTTCACTGCCTTAAATTATAACTTAATCACAATAGAAACTGACTTTCCAGCCCTTTGCAGTCAAGACAAGAGAGGGAAGGGGCCTACAGAACAAATTGCCTGCCATTCCTATGCCCGCCTGCCTCCTCCCGGGCTGGATGAACCCAACCCAGGGTTGGACATGAGGAAGCACGCACCTCACAGCCCAGGAAGACCAAAAAACTGGGACCTTCTGGTAAGGTCTAGAGACATGAATATAGTCCTTGTCCAGGACTTATGTGGCCTAGTCAGGGCAAAGTACTGCCAAGAAGGGTAAGAGAGAAAAAGGAAAAGCCCGCAAGGGTCTGCAGGTGTGCTAATCCCACCTCAGCACTCCCTGATCAGATGACTCCTTTCCTTAACTCTGGTTGGCATACTCTGTTTTTGGAGACTAGGTTGACAAAAAGAAGACAAAAGTAAAACCCTCCCTACCTCTCCTCAGTTCAATATGGCCAAAGATAAAGGGTAGGGAGGAGAGTAAAAGATGTTGAACAATAAGGCCAAGGACAGATCCTGTTTATGCTGTGTATGCTATACTAAGAAATTTCTATGTATACTATACTAGCATGTGTATGCTATACTAAGAAATTTCAATTTTATTTTTAGGAAAATAGGAAATAATTAAAAATTTTGAGTGTTGAAGTAGCATGATGAGATTGCTTTTTAATAAGTCTCTGCCTGCAAAGAAAATACACAAAAGACAAAAAAATGAGAAGATGCTCAAAATCATTAGTCATTAGGGAGATGCAAATCAAAATCACAATGAGGCACCATTTCACACCCACTCGGATAACTATTAACAAACAAACACACAAGCAAGGCTTAGCCAGGATATGGAGAAAATGAGATCCTCATATACTGGTGATGAGAATAATGCAGAGCTACGGAAATTATTTAGCAGTTTCTTAAAATTTTAAACAAAGTTACCACATGACCCAGCAATTCTAATCCTAAGTATCTCCCCAAAAGAAATGAAAACTTATATTCATATAAAAACCTACATATCAGGGACCCCCTGGTGGCGCAATGGGTTAAGCGCAGTGCTGTGGCACTGTCGGTGGCTGCGGAGGCTGCGGTGCTTGGTCAATGGCCCGCTGGGGAGATTCCCACATGGCTTCGCAGACCTCTCCTGCCTCTCCCACTACTCCTCTCAGCAGTGTATTTCCGTTGATCTGCCTGTTCTGCTCTCCACTCTGTCTCACCCCCCACGCCTCTGACCTGCACCCCAGCTTGTATGCATAAATAAATAAATCTTTAAAAAAAACCAAAAACCTACATATCAGTATTTTTCATAATAGTTAAATAAGTAGAAACAACCGAAATGCCCATCAACTGAGAATGAATCAGCTAAAATATGATATATATCCATAGGATAGAATATTATTTGGCCATAAAAAAGGAATGAAGTACTGATATATGCTAAACTATGGATGAACCTCAGAAAGATTCTAATGAAAGGAGCCAGACACAAAGCCACATGTTACAATTCCATTTATATTCAATGTCTAGAAGTAGACATTTCAGAAAGTACAACAGAAAGTAGTTTAGTGGCTGCTAAGAGATGGGGAAGGGGGAATTGGAAAGCACAGAGTTTCTTTTTGGGGGTAATGAAAATGGTCTGGAATTTAATAGTGGTGATGGTGGTATAACACTGTGAATATACAAAACCACTGAGTTGTACACTCCAAAATGACTAAAATAAATTTATGTTATGTGAATTTTTATCTCAACTAAAACCAAAAAAAGACCAGAGAGAAGCAAGATAAAGGCTAGAGAAGCTAATTTAGAAGACTACTGGAATAATATAGGTGAGATATGACAAGAACGTGAAAGAAAACAAATAGGATCTGTGAAGGGCCTGAACTAGCATAGCACTGAAAATAGAGATGAACAGACAGGAACCACATTTAGGAGTAAAAATACAGATCTTGGGTTTAAAGTAGAGTTACTTTATATGCCTAGATGGGCAATGCTCCCATTAACAAGAACAGGAAACATAAAACAAGGTGAGTACATTGGAAGGATGGGTTCTTTGGGGGACAGGATAACTATGAAGTGCTTCAGGAATTTTCATTCATTCAACAAATATCCAATGAACACCTATTAGGCCCCTGGTGGGAATATCCAGTAGGCAGTCAGAAACACATCTTACAGAGTTTGGAAGGGAGTTCTAAGATGGACATGGATATTTTGGCAACAATGACATAGGGAGTGGAGAGGATTGTTTAGGGAATGTTTGTGCAGAAGAAGTGAAGAAGGCTGAAGACAATCCTTGAAGGTTAGAATTCCTCAAAAGAGAGGGGGAGGGAAAGTAGTCAGAGACAGAAAATACAGAATTCAATGAAATAAAGAGGTTGCAAAAAGAAGGCAACACTATCAGGCACACTGAAGGGAGGTCTTGTAAAATAAAGATTGGAAAGTACACACTGGATTTGGTAGTTAAGAAGCCCCCCCGCCAGACTAAGGTGGAGGGATGGAGGTCAGCACTGACTATGGTGGGTTGGGGGGTGAAGAGGAAATAAGGAAGTGGAGACAATCAATCTCTCAACAAGCATTTACTGAATATCTGTTATGTGTCAGGTAACGGTAGACAGGAAATCCTTCTGGGAAGTTTGAAAATAATGGGAGGGATGGAAATAGGACTGTAAACAGAGAAGGACGCAGGGCATTTAGGGGAATATGGGAGGCTGGAAGGATAGGAGGGTATAGATGAGGAGTTTAACAAGAGGGATGAGTTCCAAGTGATAAGGCCCATGGTGTATCCACGGGTCTAGAGTAAAGTGCAGTGGTATTCAAGGTCTTTAGATTAACAGGTCAGCACACTTCAAATGTAAGAGTTTGGGCCTCCCTGGTGCCCTAGGGGTTAAATCTCAGCACTATCGCCACTATGGCCTGAGTTCGACCCCGAGGCAAGGAGCTAACATGTGGCGCAGCAGACATCTCCTGTTCCGCCTGCTGCTCCCTTCAGCAGTGTATTTCAGTAGATCCGCCTGTTCTGCTCCCCACTCTGTCTCTGGTGAATCCTCTCACCCCATCCCCACACCTCTGGCCTATACCCCAGTTCTTCTATGAATAAATCTTTAAAAAATAATAAATAAATGTAAGAGCACCCATTCAACAAACAAGGCGTAGAGAAAGGCAGAAAAGACATGAGAGAATATAAAGGGTTAGATAATTGAATAGTGAAACAGCTTGGGCAACAAAGAAGGGGACATTGTTTTTATTTTTTTTTACACAAATAAACATGTATAGTCCACTGCCAGTGGTACAGCAGACACTTCATAAATAAATGTTGCTGACTGACTGTGCCTTCTTAAAGCATTGGTTATTTGGCATGTTATAAGCTGAGCTCTGATATTTCCTGCTAAACTCAGTTCTATTCCATCATTTTCTACATTAATGAATGGTACCATCATCTATCCAGTTAGGAAATATTTTGACATATTCCTTCCTCTCTGTCACTCTTTAGATCATCAAGTCTTGCTGATTTTACTTCTTAACCTTCTTTTGCTTTTGTCCAGATTGGTCCACCTCCAACATTCTAAGCAGCTGTCCTCTCTGGTCTGTTGTATCTGCTTCCTAACTCCCTCTGCACACCTGTTCAGCCTCTCTCCAAACCATTCTCCACTCCATAGCCAGAGGAATAGTCTGTATGTGAATGGAATGAAGGAACAGGGGCCCTTTCTCTCTATTTTTGATCCCTTCGGGGGCTTCCACTGCTCCTAGGGTGTGACTGAACCTTAAAGTCTGACTCTGTCTCCTCAATCTTGCTCCACACCTCATGTTCCTCACCATTTTGGGTCTTTTCCATCCTAGGCTTCGCTGTGAGCTCTCCTGATAGGGCCTTTGCATGTGCTGTTGCATCTGCCTGTTTTCCCTCTCCTCGTTGCCTGGTGAAACTCCTATTCATCCTAATCATCGTAACTTTTCCTAAAATCCTTATCTGGGTCCTATTGTACCCTTCAGCTTTTATAGCCTGCCACAGCTGCAATTTTACATTGAATAATTAAACAATTAATGTTTGTCTCATGAGGACAGGGGCTGTGCCTGAGAAGGAACTCAGTAAATATTTATTGAATGACTGATAAAGTCATAAAAACTCGTTCAGTGTTATTAAGTGGCAAAACTGGGTCTGTGTCCCAAGAGATGATGTATCAGGTAGGAGATTCAGAAGATGAGATCCAAGAGTCCTCCCTTTTCTGAGGTTATGTGCTTTTAATTGAACTCACATCATTTTCCTCTCCCTCGTTCCCTATGCTCGCTTGCTTGGCTTTGTCAACTTCCCTCCATTGGGCACCATAAGGATTAAAGATCCTGAGGACTGGAAAGAATTAGTTCCTTCAAATGCTCAAAACCTTTTCTTTCTCAATAAGATGCATGAGAGAAACCCTTCAACAACCACCTTTATAGCGGCCATGGAGTCTCCTTGAATACATCTAAGGATAGAGCTCAATTCCCTGAAGGATTCCTTCTGTTTTTCTTTTCTGTAATAACATCTGAGTCAAGCATCATTTTCATATAATGAAATGCTTTTGTATTTCTTTCTTATATCAGTGCTTATAGCCCTTAATTACTTCTCTCCCTCTGTCTTGATTTAACTGACATATAAACTCTTTTTGAGTAAGGAAATGAGCTATGATGCAAATATGTTTTCAAGTTTGTTGCTCTTCTGATATCGTTTATATATAAACAATTCTATTTTATATGGGATAAAATTTAAAAGATATAAAAATATACATGAAAAAGAAATTTTCCTCTCATCCTCGTTTCCAGCTCAACTCTCCTCCTCAAAACAACTGCTATTAACAGTTTCTTATATATCCTTGGAGAGGCTGCCTGAGCAACAACAACATATATGTATGTCTGTTTTTCTCCTTCCCACCCCCAACAAATAACATTGTACTCTGTGTTCTGCATCTTGACTTTTCATTGACAATGGGAGATATTGGAGACCTTTCCATATCAGTACATAAAGAGCTGATAGATGCTGCCAAATTGCCCTTCATAGAGGCTGAACCAATTTACACTCCTATCAGCAATACATGTGAATGTCTCTCCACACTCTTCACCAATACAATGTCAAATCCTTTTGTGATCTGTGCCAACCTGAAGTTGAACATCTTTCCTATATTTAGAGTTCTTCTGACCATTTAAAAAAATTATGGCTTCCAGACCTTTCTATTTTTGAGGAATTAGGATTAGGAAGGATTATTGTGATTATGGAAGAAAGACTCTTTAGTTAATCTAGATCTAGTAGCCTGCTTTTCCACTGGTGTAGCAGTGAGAGGGTTTGAGCTTTATCCTCCTTTTATCAGTGACACATCTGTGACTAAGGTTAAATTATGCTAGAGTAGAAGGAGTTTAGGTTTCAAGGTCATAGAGACTTAAATTGGGATCCCATCTTCATTCCTCCCATATTCACTTATTGAAGTTTTACTGTGTATCAGGCCCACTGCAGGAGGCTGGAGATTCTAAGATAAATAAAACAGTCCTTACCATCTAGAAATTCTCAGTATAATGAAGGAGCCAGGCACATAAAGCAGTAAGTATAATGCAAAATAGATAACAATAATGATGATGCTGATGCTGATGAGATACTGATAATAGCTGGCAGCTCTGTGGATGATGAATCAGAAAAGGATAAGATCAGAGACAAGGAGAGCAGTTAGCAGGCTGTAGCAGTAATCTAGGCAAACAATTTAGTGAGAATGAAGAAGGGGAATCAAAGTCTAGATACAATGAGGCAAAATAAACTAGAAGTATTTGGGTAAAAGCAGGAAATAGGGGACAGATGGTAGATGGAGAACTTAGAGGTGAGGAAATATACTCTTTCTTTGATATGGGAGCTCCTGTGGCTGATTACATGATTGTTCATAAAAATATTCACTTCTTCCACTCCTCCTCCTCCATCTTGCCTTGCCCATATAATTTGATTTGTCCTCCAAGCAGGGTGGAGTGACTTTCGTACACCCTTGAATTTAGTCTTGGTCATTGGCATGCTTTAACCAACAGAATTTTAACAGTCATATGCAAGCAGAGGTTTGAAATGTGCTTGGAAAGTTGATTTTGATATTTTGGGCTCCTGCTTTTCACCACTAGAAGAACATATCTTTGATAGCTGCAGGTTCAAGGATAAAGATACATGGAGTAGACCTGTACCAATGCACAGCTTGGAGCCAAACATGACAGAGCTCAGCCTAGATCAGTTGAACCTCAGCTGATCCACATAACTGTGCACTCAAGAAATAAATACCCATCACCTCATGGCACTGAGTTTTGAGTTAGTCTGTTATGAAATATTGTTGTGGCAGGAGCTAATACTGGTCACCAGCAGAAACATCTCTTCTCTAGTCTATATACTCCCACATCCTTCGACTGATCATCACATGCCTTGTTTCAGTTCTGCCAGATTTCTCAGCCAGATATACCAACTGGGACAAGTTAGGAGGCACTCCCCAAAAGAGTCATCAAACGAGAATTCTGCATGCCTGTAACCTTCCCCCTTTTCCAGTCAACTCTGCTTCTATTTTAGAGCCAGTCAAATGTCAAAGGAAGAAGAAATCAGTCCCTGGGTGTCTGGATTCTGAGAGATTCTAGAATTAAGAGGCTCAATAAGATTAAATCTCAAGCGCCATGAATGAATCAGAAGGGAGTGGTCCTCAGTTACTGGTTAATTCCAGAAATTCAATTTACTCTAAAAACCAAAAAAGGAGGTCATGAGCCATTTAAAATGTCTACATGGGAATTAGTCAGACATCAGCTGTCTACTGTTAGGATTTTAAAGGTGATATTGCTTTATATTCAGAACCATGTAAAGCTAGGATGCTGAAGGAAGGATACAGGGGCACATCCATGTTTAGTGGCATCTGAAGCTTAGCTTACATAACTTTGAGGACCCTCTTTAAAAAAAAAGAAACAAAATTTACAAATATAAAATCGGGTTCAAAATTGAGTATTTAGAGTAACAAATGATAGTACAACAAATTACAAAAATTTTAAAGTTGAGGAAAACAGTAAGTATCACAACATTTCTTAAATAATATTGTCTGAGATACCCCTAAGTGTTTATTTTCAATAATTCTTGGGTTCTTATATGATGGACTCTTCATATAAATGATAATTTTATGCATCATTGTCTATAAAGAAGATAGAAATATAATTCAGTCTTTTACCATTGTTGGTCAAAATTTGTTTATTATTGATAATTTAGTTAAGTCTCTTTCAATTTTAAAACTATTAGTATTGTTATGTAAGTTTTCAGGATTATTAAGAAGTTTGGGGAAACACCTATCAAGTTTCTTTCACAGAGGCACAGTACCATTTCAGTGCATCAAAATTGCCTGAATACTCTCGGATTTTATTGACACTCTTTTACCAGTTTATTATTGATGTCCTCGTTATAGTGGCCTATTAGGAGTTTTATGTTATCTTTGGCAATGCCAGTATTTTGGGGATGTGTAAAATATATAACTTCTTCTTAGAATGCACTCATTATTAGTAGCATTTGCTACAGGTTTATGCCCTATAAACACAGGAATTTTAATAAATTTATTTCATTTGATTCCCAAATAAAAAGAAGAAAATATATGATACATTTATCTGGGTACATGCTGCACTAAGAAGTATTTCCTGACAAATGAGAGGCTCTGTTTTGACCAGGTAGCAAAAGGAACCAAAATTTCCACTTATAATTTTACATATGTGATGGATACTTTCTGAATTCATATATTTAAAGTCTTATTTGTCTTCCATTGCAGGGTGCCACAGGACAAATTCAATTGCCCTACAAGGTCTGGCCATAAGCCAGCACTCAGTGGCATACCCTGGAGAGCCATCTTGACACAGAAACCTCAAGTAGTAAGTTCATTCTGCACAGAAGAGACCATGAACCAAGTGAAGAGATAGAATTAAACTAAAAAAAACAAAAAAACAAAAAGAAAACCAAAAAAAAAAAACCTAAACTAAACTAAACTAAATATATTCTCAACTTCACCTTAACCAGGTCCCAAACACTCCCAGCCACCCCAAAGCTACTCCATCGAAGAAGTGTAAAGTCGGAGTAGAAACCAAGGTCTTATTCAACTTTGATTAAGATACTTTGCTTTTGCAAATTTAAACAATGTAACCATGTAAAAATAGTACTAAGACCCCTCACAGGGTCTTGAAAGGTGCCCATGGAGTAATTAAATTTAAATTTCATTGTCTTTGTAGAAAATTCACCTCTAGGGGGATAAAAAAAATAACTCAGCCTTTCCTTGGTCTTGGCACCATCCACAGAACCATAGCAGTTCCTGTATTTTTCCCCATAAGCAAATATTTATTGAATATTTTGTGCCAGGCGCTAGGGAAAAGATAGTGCCTCACGAGTTTATGTGTTAGCCCAGAGATAGATATCAATCAAATAAAGAGCAATACTTAGAGGAACGTTACAGGAATGTTTCTTTCGGGATTATGCTTGCAATGCGCAAACCAAACTAATGATTGCAATTTGCCAATATGAGAGGGGAAGGCAAAAAAGTGAAGAGCCACTCAGAGGAAGAGCCTCAGGAGCAGCTCCCTTCTGACCTTGAGGTCTCCTTGGGCTCAGAGTCTGTCCACCAGGCACCACACCTGCCTCAATCTGCTCAGCACCTGCAGTCTGTCTACTTCTCTTGTTCTTCCTGTTTAGGATTACTGCAAGCTTGAGGTTGGAAAAAACTAGCTCAACAGGGCTTCTCTCCAGAGGAGAATCTAGAACCCAAAGTCCTGCAGAGGAATCACTGGATGCTGGAGGGTCACTGGAGGGTCACTGGAGGGTCACTGGAGGGTCAAGGAAGCTGAAGAAGGACCCTGAAGTGGGAAGCAGTCAGTCTACTATTCTCACCCTAACTAAAAATGGGAAAAAGTGAATTTCCTCAGTGAGTATCACTGGAGGTTCTGATCTCCTATTATATCCTGCCCTTCCTCCCTCACCCCCACAGAGTCCACCTAGCTTCTTTTTTCAGTCAAGCATCTTAAAATAGTTATCTCAGTCCTTATCTCCACTTTTCACCTCCAATTTACCACCGTCCCACAAAAGTCTAGTTTCTGCCACTGAAACCTAAGATGCCAAGTGCTGCTGCCACCCTGTCTGTATCACTGCCCTTACCACTCAGTGCCCCCCAGGCTTCCAACTGCCAGTACTGCATGCATCTGCCTGCAGCCTCTCATGTAGCCAGGCTCTGCTCTGCCTCCCCAACAGCAGGCTGCAAATGTCAGTGAATTAATCATTGGTTGGAATATCCCAATTTCCTCATCTTTTGAGAGGGGTAACTATGAGTTGAATCTACTGCAGACTTCCAGAAGTTTCCTAATGTGCTTAATCTTTAATAGCTTGCAATGGTTATTAACAGAACTCATCCTTTATTGGCTGCTTTCCTTTGTTTCACTTTTCACCCCACAGCACGTTTATCCATCAAATAAGCAAATCTTTGTCTCAGGGTCTGCTTCTGAGGAAACCTGAAACTAGCAACAAGATGACATCCTAATTGTCTCAGCTCTAACTAATTAGTTAACTAACTAGTGTGCACTGAGTGACTGGTAGGTGCCAGCCACTGTCTAATCTTACCTGATCTGTGCTGTGTCTGATACCAGTAATCATGCCTCTTGAAGCCCTCTTTCCTGGGACTCAGGCTGCCCTCTTTCACTGGCGATCCTGCCCCACCTCCCCTTTATACAGTGATGTTGCTGGGGGTTGCAGTTCAGTCATTGCTCCTCCCACTCTACATGCCCATTTTGGGTGCTACGATATACTCACAAGGGGTCAAATCCCACTTCTTTGTTGAAGGTTTCCACATCTTTTTACTTTTATTCTCTCTCCTAAGCTGACTTTTATGTTCAGCTGCCTATTGGTCACCTCGAATTCATGCCCCATTGTTTAGAGGATTATTGGGTGGGTACGGATGAGACAATGGGAAAATGGTTAACACCTACTGGAGGGTTATTGCGTGGGTTCAGTGTAAGGACAAGAATGTAGGGAAGTGGAATAGAGGATACAGCCAGAGAGCAGTTAAAAGTGGTAGACCATGCAACCTAGGTTCCTTAGGGAGGGAAGTGATTCTGGGAGGAGGCTGAATGATTGGGGGAGAAACTGGGAGAGTCAATGGCAGTCCTGGACCCAACAGATAAACATATTCTCAAGGCACCAGAAAAGCCAAGGGAACCCTGATAACGTTTTGGGAGGAAGAATTTAAAATAAAAAAAGCACTGAAATAATCACCATGGGAAAGTCAGAACTTTATTGGACTTCCTTATGCTTATTTTACAAGTTGGTATTGTTTTTATTTTAAATTCCACTGGGGACCATTCTCTTTTTTGGTTCTTAGGAAGATTAAATGTCTGGCTTGGGTCTAGGAAGTTGAGGAGATTAAAACATATCTATAATGGGAGTGAAGGGGAGAGGATGCTGGATGGATAGAGGTTGTCATCTAAGAGCTGATGCTCTTGTAGCTGATCTCCAGGTTCCCTAAAATTCTCCAGTCCCACCCTGATGCATACTAGTTAATGTTCCTGGCTAGAAGGCTACTCTCTGGTTCATAGAAACCTATTTTTGCCAGTGTTGTGCAAGTCATTGTGATTGCTCCAAAATTTGTGTATGCCAATGGGAATAGTTACTGTATATACATAACTTAATTAAATATGTAAGCCAATGGTGCCCAAAGAAAGAGAAGTGCTTCTAAGAACACTAAACCAAGTAAAAGTAAATCCCTTTTTAAAATGCTACTGAGTTGGGTATGGATAAGACAACGGGAAAATAGTTAACATCTACTGGAGGTTTACTCTATGTCGGGTACTGCATTAAGTTGTTACATAAGTATTCCACAATAACTCTCTGAAGTGGTTATTGAGGTAATTGAGGCACAAAGAAGTGGGAGGTCATGTGCTCTAGATAAAGGAACAGCACGAGCCAGGACCCCAAGGTAGAAGAAGGGGGAACAGGTCAGATCCCACAGGGCCCCACAAGTCAGGAATTGGCACATCCAGGGTATTAACCCAAGCAGTCCAGCTTGAGAGATTGTGTTCTTAACAATTATACTATCATAGAAAAAAATCTGAAGAGAAAAAAAATCCAAACAATGTAGTCTATGTTGAGGTTATTTTACAAGAATATTTAAGTCTCATGTTCTACTTTAAAGAAATTGAAGCTGAACTCCATAGATAATTCATTATGGATATGGTCATTCAATAATCTGTGACTCCACTCTGGCCCTCTCCCTGAAGTATTAGCAATGTCTTCTAAGTTAAAAAAAAGTATTAAAAACATACATGCTTTTTATGACTTCCCACTTTGACTTGATTAATCACCTAGTAGCAATGCTGAATGAGTAGGATTTCTCTGATTTAGGACTCTTCAATTTTGGAGATGGGAATAGCAATATCCACCTTTGAATGGATAAAGAAGACTTATCTTTGTAAAACACAAGTCTGTACATAACACCCTTGCTTACAAACCTTTGATTTCCATCACCTACTCTTATGCCCTACTGGGAAAAAAATCGAAAGGTACAAACAGGATCCTGCTTATCTTTATAATCTTCAGCCAGTCCACTTACTCAGATTTCTAGTCATTTGCTTGCTACTTCATGCTCATTTACGCCTCTGTATCTTTGCATATGTCATTTTCCTTGCCTGTAATTCTCTTCACTCCTTCTCTGATTGCCTTGATCTTAATTGATATTAGTCTTTATTCATTTTTTCAAAAAATAATTTTGTACATCTGTTTGTGTGAATAACCAACTATTAGTCACAGTATATAATTATATGTCCTCATTAAAATGTTATAAGCTGTTCTCTTTGTGTGCATTGGTCAGAATTTACCATTTTCTCTTTATTATGTTCATTCGTTTAATGTTTGAGGGAAGGAGGAGAGGTGAGGAAGAGGGGAAAGGAAGGTAGGCACAGGTTGTTATAAGAACAGATGTGACTGCAGGAAAAGGGAAACAGTGGGGGAAACTGAGGAATTAACTTTGGAGCTGAGACCCAAAAGAGGGATTAACTGGGCAAAGTACGCTGGAGTCAGGGGTGGGTTGGGGTAACGAGTGGGAGGTCATGTGCTCTAGATAAAGGAACAGCACAAGCCAGGACCCCAAGGTAGAAAAAGGGGGAGTGGGTCAGATCCCACAGGGCCCCACATATTAATACAACTTGGATCTTATCAGGGAAGCAATGAGAAGCCTTTGGTGAGAATAAGCAGGGGAATAAGGTTTTCAGGGTATAATTTAAAAAAAAACTTTCTGGCTGTCACATAAAGAAGAGGTTGGAAGTATGGTTAGTGCCACTCCTCTTAAGCCTTCTGAGGCCCCAGGCAGAGTTAATGCTTTCTTCCATGTGCTCCCACCAAAATATAGGAAGCTTCTTGTGGGTAGGGCCTTAGTCAACTTTATACACTGCAATATCCTGTGAAACAGTGCACTTAATAGGTGTCTAGTAAATATTACCTAAATGATGCAACTCCATTGCCACTTCTCACATTACATGTAATTGTTTTCTTATTTAGTATCTCAATTTCACAGGTTTTCCAGAGCCTGAGAGGTAAATGCCTTTCTTGTGAAGGGGGAGCAAATGTCCTATGAATGCAATGTTAAAGCTGTGAATAAAATGTCTAATCTGAAAGGAGACATTTGCCCCACCACCTGAACTTCCCTCTCCTACAACAGGTAATAACCAGACCTCATTATAGGAGTGTGGGACCCTCCATAGCCAAAAGGGCCACAAATTCTGCAGTAGAAAGGAGCTTCAGTCTCTCCTCAGCTAAACACCTCCAGAGGTTAATGGTGGTTGTCCTGGGCTGGATTACCCTATAGTCTTTATCTGCTCTTTCCCACTCAAGATCTTGGGTTCTTTTTCCAAATCAAGAGAATGTTTATTCTTATTCTGGGAATGTGACATGTTAGCAATATTGATACCAGAATCACAAGAGCCCAAGGCTAGAGAGCTGCTCAGGGTCTAACCTATGCCTCGCCCTACCCCAAAGTTTAGAGTCCTTCAGTAACACTTCTCTCTCACCACCTGGTTGTCTGGCTTCTGGGTGTCAACCAGGGACAGACAGGAGGTGCTGAAGCCAGAGAATTCAGAAAGTCATCTTTGCTCTTCACTAGGTTTCCGTGAAGCCTGTGTTACAGTAATAGCTTTCTGACTACTTGGTTCTCTGTCTCTGATATCAACACTTCCCTTTATCTAGATTGTTATATTAGGTTTTCCCCTCTCAAATTAGTCATTCTCCCATACTACTTTCAGTATCTCCAGTCCATGTATATTCAGTTCTAACAAACCTCTCATCTTTGCAACCAATTTAAAATATGCAACTCCTCAATTAAATATTTTTAAATACCTACCCTATGTTTGAGATGCTTTTCCCCAAACCTGAATCCATCACAATGACTTGTGTCATATGACAGCCTTTTCCAAAGCTCACAATGGCTTACCTCTATTCAAACTGAACCTTGGAACCATAAGCTTTCAGGATCTGGTCCACCTCGCCCTTTCCCCACTGCCTTGACAGCCAGTGCTTTCTGTAGGTGCCAAGACATAGTGTTACACTAAGGTATTATAGGGGCACACTCACCACTCCTTTTTATGCATTTTGTTTCCATATCCTTTCTTCCCCTTCTTCTTTCCTTGCTTGTATTTCCCATCTCCCCTCCCCTTGGTCCCTATGGGTGTCTCACATGGGAAAGCTTCTTAATATCATCTTACTCAACCATTCCCCACCTTTTGTTACTGAGGTATCTCCCCTGGCATTTTATCCTTGAGACATTGTGATGTGTTCTGTGCCCTTGCTAAGGTGAATCAGCATGAGACCAAACTCACTTTCTTAAAGAGAGAGAGACAGAGAGAGAGAGAGAGAGAGAGAGAGAGAGAGAGAGAGAGAGAGAGAGAGAGAGAGAGAGATCTGACAGATGGAAAGGAAAGAACAAAACAAACAGAAAACTATAAACCAAGAGTGAAAAGGAAACAATTTGGAAATTTCTGATAAAGTTAAACATACCATATGACCTAGAAATCTAACTTCTATGTATTTACTCAAGAAAAATGAAAACTTACGCTCACACAGAAAACTATTTGAAAATGTTTATTCATTTTTTTTCTTTTTAGTGACTTTATTCATAACTGCCCCAAACTGGAAACAACTCAAATATACTTCAACTGGTGAAAAGATAAACTGTGGTATATATACCACATACAATGGAACACTATTCAGAAAGGAAAAAAAACCACTAAAACAGGAAAATGAATGCCAGAAACTGAGGATCAAAGGAAAGGCTGACTAGAAAGGTCAAAGAGGGAAATTTTGAGGATGGTGGAACATTTCTAAGTGCTGATTGTGTTGGTGGCTACATGAGTGTGACATTTGTCAAAATTCATAAAGTTATTTATTATAAGGGTGAATTTTACCATATGTAAAGTATACCTCAATAAATCCAACTTAAAAAAATAAACCCACCAAAATAAAAGAAAGGAATTAATAAAGATAGATGCAGAAACAAACACAAAATAAACTTGATTAATCACACAAAAAACTGATTCTTTAAAGCACACCAACATATAGCATTAAAACAGAAAAACCTTTAGCAAACCCAAATGAGATAGAAGAGAAAATACACAGACAAACAATATTGGAACTAAAAAGGAGATTTAAATCTTGACATAAACAAAATCTAGAAATTATAATTTGAACATAACTTTTCACTTAAAAATAAAATTCGACATGAAATTGCATGATTTTCTAAGTAAACACAAATGGACAAATTAATTCAAGAAGAGACAAAAACCTGAACAGACCAATAACCACAGGGAAAATTGAAATAGTAGGCAAGAATATGCCATTCCACAGTCATCATTTCAAAGTAAATTACAGATGCGTTGCTTACTCTTAAATATATACTACTTCAATACATAAATAATTCCATGTTATTTACATTAGTGCAGAGGGGAAAAAGGAAAACTTACAACTCATTCTACTAGACCAGCAGCTCTCAAAGTGTGGTCTAGGGATCCTTGGAGATCCGCAGAGTTCCTTCTGGGGGTCCATAGGTCAAAGCTATTTTGATAATAATACTAATATGTTTTGACATTTTCATTCTCATTCTGTTGCACAAGTGTACAGTAGAGTTTTCTGTAGACTAATGGAATGCCATGTGGTAATGCCTCTGCTCTGGCAATTAATGGAATGTGTGCTTATACATTCACAGAATGTGTGCTTATACATTCAAGATCAAAAAGTTTGAGAACCGTTGTACTAAACTCCAACATGACAAATGACAATGAAGAAAGTAATTGGCTTACTGAAAAGCATCAATGCAAATTTCTTAAAGTTAACTGTTCTTAAAAGAACAATTTTCATGATTAAATAAGATTTATCCAAAATGTTAGGAATTATTCAATGTTAGGAATCTATCAATATAATCCATTACACTAATAGATCAAAGGAGAAAAACTTCATAACACCACAAAAATGATACTTTAAAAAGTTATAGATTTTAATAGCCAGTCCTCATTTTAAGATGCAAGAAAACAAATAAAAGAACAAAGAACAAATTAAAATTCTTAGCAAGTAAGTAACAAAAGAACTTTTTTTTATTTGATAAAGGGCATTCACCATTCCCATTAAAATCAGGAACAAGACAGAGATGCCTGCTTTCACTGCTGTCACTGCAACTACTAAACATGGCACTGGTAGTCCTAGCTAGTGCAGTAAGATAAGAAAAGAAATGGGAGTATTACAAAGGCAGACATAAACTGTCACCATTTACAAGTGGTTTACTTTTTAACTTAGAAAATCTAAGAATGGCAAAAATTTAAAAATGAATAATACTAGATTTTAATAATAGATGAAAGATCAACAACAAAAATCACTCATTTTCCAACACACCAACTATAACCAAATAAAAAATGTAATGGAAAATATCTTATTTATAATAGCAGGCAAACTGTAAAATACATGTTACTGGCCTCACCAAGGTATCCAAGATTTAAATGAAGAAACTATGTTTTATTGAAAGACAGTAAAAGAAGACCAAAAAAAACCATGAAGGATGCATCATGTTCCTATATAAGATTAAAATTAAACCATAAATTTAATGAAATTCCAATCAAAATATTGATAGGAGGATATTTTATGGAACTGGGCAATTTTATGGAACTGATCAAATATCCCTAAGTTCACCTGGGGAGAGGAAATGTAATTAAACAGTCAAAAATTGTGAGAAAAAAATAATATGACAAAGATAGAAAATAAAAAGGATAGATTATGTAGTGTCAGGTCTGATAAGGTATAAAAACATCCTATAATGCTATGGTAATTGAAACAGCATGGTGCTGACACAAAAATTGGCCCAAAACATCAAGGGGGAAGAACGGAATCCAGAAGGTGACCTATATAGATCTTGGTACTTCAAATTAGTAGGACAGGATGGACTACTTAATTAATTGTGTAGGGACAACTGAAAATTCTCTTAAAAAATTGTAAACCTAATCACTCGATAGATAAAAATGAATTTCAACTGTATTAATGGCCTAACTTGGATAACAATTCTATGAAAGTACTGAAAAAGATTATATGCTTATATAATCTTCTGGGAAGTAGGAACACTGTTCAAGAAAAACAACCCCCAGAAACCATAAAAGAAATGTTGAACAGATTTTACTACCTAAGAATTAAAACCTTCTGCATGATATAATACGATGTAAATAAAGACAAACAATAGACTGGGAAGAATATTTTTAACATATGTAACAGAAAAAGAATTGAGCACACTCATAATGTAGTGATGAGAATCTGCTAATCAATAAGAAAAAGACAAACAACCTAATAGAGAAATAGGCAAATTATACAAAAAGGCAATTCACAAAAGAAGTGATCAATAAATATATGAAAGCATGCTCAAATTCATGAATAACCACACAAATACAAATCTATAAAATAACAGCATTTTAAGCAAAACGAGTCAGAAGGAAAAAGACAAATACTGGATGATTTCACTCATGTGGAATATAAAGATACAAGACAAAGGAACAAACAGAACTAACCCCAAACAAACTCTAAAAATCTGATTATAGAATTGAGATTACTGGGGAGAAGGTTAGAAAAGGGGGCCCAGTGGACTATCCTGGAGGAGGTATCCTGGTGGTGGGCCTGGTGTGGTAACTTATTTGAAGAGGTGGAATCTATAGCCCTAAATCAAATACAGTGCTGTAAACCAATGTTGTTTCAATAAAAAAATAATACAATTTAAAAAATAATATAGCATTTTAACACTTACTAGATTTGTGAAAAATTGGAGATGTTGGTGAGGTGTGGAGCAATGAGCCTTCTCATTCACTTGGATGGGAGTGTAAACAGAAAGTTTTTTTGAAGGGTAACTGAGCACAGTCTAATGAAAAATTAAATTTGCATACCTCTTAATCTAGCACTTCCACTACTAGAAACTTATTTGCAGAAATGACTGTAAAAGTCCATAAAAACACATGTGCGAAAAGTTCACTGCAGCATTGTTTGTAAGAACGAAAAACGAAGAAACTAAAAGGTTGCAATAGGGAAATAACTAAGTTCAGGGCCTCCTTGGCGGCTCAAGGGGTTAAGTCTCAGCATTGTGAAGCTATCACCCGCCACTGTAGTGCAATTTTGATCCCTGGCCAGGGAGCTAATCCCACACGGTGCAGCAGGCCTCTCCTGTCTTGCCTGCTGTTCCTCTCAGCAGTGTATTTCAGTCAGTCCACCTGTTCTGATCCCTACTCTGTCTCTGGTGAATCCTCTCACCACCACCCCCACCTCTGGCCTATTCCCCAATTCTCGTATGCATAAATAAATAAATCTTTAAACAAAAAAAAAGAAATAACTAAGTTCATTATAGCAGTTACAAAACCTGGAATAGCATTTAGGGGTTAAAAGAATAAAGTAATCCGGGCCTCCCTGGTGGCGCAATGGGTTAAGCACAGCCCTGCAGAGCTGTTGGCAGCTGCGGAGAGTTCGATGCCGAGCCCAAAGAATCCCACATGGCGCAACAGAACTCTCCTGCCTCACCCGCTCCTCCCCTCAGCAGTGTATTTCCGTCTATCTGCCTGTTCTGCTCCCTACTCTGTCTCTGGTGAACCCTCTCACGGCCCCACACCTCTGGCCTGAACCACAGCTTGTA
The DNA here is from genome assembly GCA_004024925.1 of Scalopus aquaticus. Lineage (NCBI taxonomy): Eukaryota > Metazoa > Chordata > Mammalia > Eulipotyphla > Talpidae > Scalopus > Scalopus aquaticus. Next base: position 331,963 of record PVIJ01000155.1, read on the forward strand.
TGCATAAATAAAAAAATAAATCTTAAAAAAATAGGAATAAAGTAATCCTATTATGTATTGACATGGAAGAATTTAGAGTTAAGTGAAAAAAGCAAAAGTGTGTTTATAGTATGAACCCATTTATGTAAAAGACTCTTCTTGTCTCCATAAGTATACATAAAGGCACACATATATAAATAGGAAAAGGACTAGAAGGGTACAATACTAAACTGTAAAACAGTATTTACCTTTGTGGTAAATAAGAGGACTAAAGAAATGGAGTAAAAGACACTTCTACTTTGCAATTTTCTATTACAAATATAAAAATTTAATTTTTTCATGATGAGCATGTATTTTATGTTTGGTCTATACATTTTCAAACTTAATAAAAAGAAAAAAAAGCCTCCTATAATATTTACAGTGAGAAGTGATGGCTTAAGCAAGAGCACTGGTTTGAAAGGAGAAAGGGATGATCTCTTTTTAATGCATTTTTGTGTATTTCTATTATGTGGATCATCTGAAGGTGGCCACTATGTATGTATCTGCTCCACAAACACAGAGACATACATAACATGTGTCTCGGATGTCCAGTAACGTGTTTGGCATACAGCAGATTAAGTGTGTGCTGAATGAATCATAATCTGAAAAGTAAGGTAAAAGGCAGAAGACACAGTTTTGGGTAAATCATTAGATGAGAACGGGGGGAAGGAGGGTGTAGGAATGACAATAGCATCATTACCAAATAAGGAAACTGGAAGTTTGGGGGAAATTAGGACAACAGTTAATGTGGACGATTATTATGTGCAGAAACAGTGTTGAATACTTTGACTATCTCACTGAATTGCAGACTAACCTAATATTCCCTCCCACAGGGAAAGAAGAGTTAAGAGACTTACCCAAAGTCAGTCAGGCATTAAGTACTGAGTACTGGAGCTACAATTCAAACCAATATCCAGACTCCATGAACAGACCCCATGTTCTTAAGGTTATACTGCTTCTCCAAAGATGGAAAGTTAATACAATTAATTTTGATATGTTATGATTGAGGAGCCGCTAGGATAGTCACTGACTGAGATGAGGCTGCCCAGTGAGTGTGGGATATCACGAGTCTGTAGCTTCTTAGAGAGGTCAGAGCTTGAACTGTGGATGGAAGTAGTATCTGGGAGGTCAACATTCAACAATCATTGAACAAATATTCACTGAGCTCCCACAGAATGTTATAGCAAACATTCACTTCAAACCCACTTGATTCAAACCCACTTAAAGACAGCTTATTTTGTGAAAGTACTGTGATCTGGAATCTTTAATTGTTGGTCATTTCTTTTTTTGTCTAATGGTCCTAATTACACTAAGTATCTGGAGGGCAAGGACACAATACTAAGTGTCTTTGTATTCCCTTGCCAAAGGGCACAAAACAGTGCTTGAGAACACACTAATAAGCCGCCATTCACAAAGGCTAGCATAAGTCAGGAAACCAAGGGGAGACAGTGTCTTCATCTCTGCCATGACCTAAAAGTCTACAAAAGCAGTCAGGTTTCAACCCAAATAAAAGATTTTCCATCAATGTCACCAAGGTTAACTGTAGGCAACAGAAAGTTGTAGGTTGGAGCAGAAGGCTGACTGTCAGAAGAGTCACAGCAGGTGGTATTTCCCTCGGCAAATTTATCAAAGTCCAAAATCTGGCCCTCAGCCTTGCTGGTGCAGAAACTCAATCTGTCAAAGGTGAGAGAACCCAAGGAAGATCATGCATGTTCACAAAGTCATAAAAAACTGAAGTCTGAAACTAGACAGCCAATTTATTAATCTATGACCAGATATTTGCATCCACCATCATCTCCTTGTAGCCAAGTGATGTGCAAACCACTAGGAGACCGTACGGTAAAGCTGGAATCAGTACACACAGAATTAGTAATAGGATTAGGTTGTTTAACAGCACTAGGCCCTGATAAATCTGATGCAGCGGCAGCATGAAACAGGGGGAGCAGTCTTTGGAACCAGATAAACCTGGATGCACACAGAGCTCCTGGACTCCCAGCAGAGTGGCAGTGGGCAGGTCACTAAATCTCTCCCATGTCTGGCTTTTAAAAGGTGAATGATGATACCTACTTCGTGGACTTATTGTGAGGATTAAATGAGATAATGCATGAAATGCTCAACCAGTCCTTGTCATGTGACAGACTCAATGAATGACAGTTGCCTACCTGTTTTCATACAAGGGACACACCAGATAAGAGCTTGAGTCAACCTTTCAGAATATCCTTTGCTCTGAGCAAAACCAGACAAGCAAAACTAGGAATAAAATACCAGTTTAAAAATGGCGGCAATGGTCCAGAACACAAATAATAGTGACTTAAAGCAGGGATGCAACTGGGGCGGGGGGTGGGGAGAGATAGCTGTACAGACTTGAAAGATATTTAGGAGGCAGGCACTAGGCTGAGTGTTCCGCATCATTATTTATAGTCAATAATAAATAGCAACTGACAGCAATTTGAGTAGTAGCCCATTTTTCAGATGACAGAGATATTAAGCAACTAGCTCTAGATTATATAGTGGTGAATGGGCTGCAATATGAATCATAGGTGGTACAACTCTAAGTTCTCTTCATTCCACAAACAAAACACATCACTGTACATATCTCAATCCTCAACCAAGCTGTCATTTGTGAGGAATAGCCATCTTCTTCAACTTACCAGGGGGTTATTCTCTGATAAACCCATTGCAAACTGAAAATATCTCCAAGTTGAGACTGCATCAAATACACCTACCCTACCAAACACCATTGCTTGGCCCAGCCTACCGTAAACACACTCAGAGCACTGACATTGGGCAAAGTCATCTAACACAAGCCTGTTTAATAATAAGGTGTTGCATTTCATGTAATTTATTGAATACTCTAGTGAAAGTGAAAAACAGTAGAGAGTGAGTAGTTTAACCCGGTGCCCACATTGTGGATGGGGAGCTATGGCTCACCTCTGCTGCCCAGGTTCAGGAAAGAGTATGGTAGGGCATATGGCTAGTCTGTGAAAAGATCAAAATTCAAAGAACAGTTTCCACTGAATGCAGGTTGTTTTTACTGTAAAGTTGAAAAATCATTAGTTGAACCATTGTAAGTTGGGGACCATCTGCATAAGTAATTTCTTACCACTAGTAATTAAAGTATTGAAGTTTAGAGAAAATGGTTGATCTTTTAGAAAATATAACTTTGAGCAGATCAAGTTTATCACTAGAATAAATAATGTCCTTGTTGCTTACTTCCATTATGCTATGCTTTTCTGAAGAGGAGAGAGGGAAGACAGAGATCATGTACCAGAAAATTATACATCACTGTAAGTTCCTCTATGACAGAGTGCCAACACAGATGAATTTCACCCATTGCGTCAAGTTGCACAGTTTAAGAATGTGTACTCCATGGAACAGACACTCTTTTAGAGCAAAGGAAGTCTTAGCTGAGCCATCTACATGATTTCAGGGTAATGGCGACAAGCTCTTCAGCAGCACACACAGGTGCTAACCAAAAGTCATCTAGTGTTGTGTTCCTCAGATTTTCATCATTCCAGTAATATTCACATACAAGTTATGATCCAGTGCTAAAACTTAAATTAATTTTAGATGAAGAACAATATCATATAATAGGTTTGAGTTACTTTCCCAAGTGAGGTTTTTCTTACTTTTACTTTTATAACTTGAATTTTTAACTCAAGCATACAAGTAATAAATTACATCTACTATTATATACTTTTGCTTTGAATTAGTTTGAGCCTAAAATTTCATCCTAATAAAATGGATGTAAATCAATTTGTTTCTCTGCAAATTTAATATTTTTGATTTCTACATTCCTACTCCAAATATCACTTAAAAAATTTTCTTTGTAGGATTTATTTATTTATGTATACAAACTGGGAAAAAAGTCCAGAGGCATGGGGCAGTGAGAGGGTTCACCAGAGACAGAGTGGGGAGCAGATCAGGCAGATCGATGGAAATACACTGCTGAGGGGAACAATGGGCGAGGCAGGAGAGGTCTGCTGCGTCATGTGGGAATCTCCCTGGCCGGCCGTAGAACTTGCGTTGCCACTGCCGACAGCTCCACAGTGCAGCGCTTATGCACTGCGCCGCCAGGGAGGCCCTCCAAATATTACTTTAAAGCAATTGTTTTCAGAAATTATCCATTCATTTGAAAATGCATGCCATCGAAGTGTCAGGCCCCTAAAAGAATTCACATGAAGTAAACCGACAGACATATACTCACAGTAATAGTAATAACATTAATAACAACTGCCAACTATTTACCACTGTCTGATCTGTACCAGATACTATGCTATGCCCTGAAAAAAGAGAGAAAGAAATTTTTCTGCCTTCAAGGGCTTTCCCGTGCCTCTGGAGAACTATGTAAATCTGATTATTAAGCAATATATGCAATAGGTAAATAGTGCTTTGCTAGAAATAATAATACTGTATTTAGAAAAAAGACAAAAGATGTAGAGATTAATGAGGGATGATGAAGAGAGGTGGAGGTGACCTTTGGACTGAGTTTTTAAAAGATGAGCAGGCATTCTCCAAGGTAAATTCAAAAGGAGGAAGGATAGCTCTGGCAAAGGCATATGTGAAACTGTTTTAGGTAATCAAGGACCTGAAGCTTGGTAGAGATGGAGGTCACAGTAAATTAAGGTGGGGGAAGAAGGTTGAGAGGTCCCAGCAAAAGCAGAAGCTTGCCAGACACAGGACACAACACAGAGGGTCTTACATGCTGCATTGTCCAGGAGGTCTCTGGAGAGTCACTGGTGGGTTCTAGGCATGGGAATTACCAGAACAGGGTTTGTCTTAGAGACAACCATGGTAGCAATAAGGAGGATGGAATAAAAGGGTTTGAGTTTAATGATAAGGAGATCAGTTAGAATATGCAGAGGATATTTCTAGGAGATATTCATAAGAAGCAATGATTGACTAGAATGAGAATACTAAGCTTATATGAAGAAACCAGGGAAGATAACCCAATCAAAAAGAAAAAGAAAAAAGAGCAAAATCCTAAAAGGCACTTCACAAGAGAAAATTCAATGGTCAATAAACTATGAAAAGGTATTCTACTTTATCAGTAACCAGAGAAATGTTAATAAGCACCATATTGAGAAATCACCGTATATTCACAAGACTGGAGAAACATTAAAAGGTCTCACAATACCAAGTATTGGTGAGAATTTGGAGCAACTGAAATTCTCATGCATTGCCAGCAGTGAACAAATTAGTAGATCCTCTTTGAAAAGCAGTTTGATGTTAAACAGTAAAGTTGAAGAAAAGCTTACTTCATTCAGAACCTGGCGATTCTATTCCTGGAGCTCTAACCTAAAGAAATGTGTGCCCTGTATACCAGGATGCATATAAAAAATGCTTATAGTAGCATTTTTCTAAAAAACCCAAACTGGAAATAACTGAAGTGAGTATCACCATTAGAATACAGATATGAATCAGGGTATATTCATACAATGGACACAGCAATAAAAATTCATGAATTCTAGCTACATCTAATAATATGGATGACTTCTATGAACTTAATGAAGAACGGGAGAAACAAGAAACACACAGTACAAGAAACATGATTTCACCTATATAAGTATTCAAAAAGACAAAACTAAACTACTTTATATCTACTATCTAGGGATATATACATAGATGATAATAATGTTATAAAATAATGTTACCGAAAAAGTAGGAAAATAATTAGCATAAAAGTCAAGATAGTGATTACCCAAGTAAGGAGAGGTAGAAAGTGATCAAGAAGCATACAAAGGGTTTCTAGGATGATGCTCTGTTTCTTGAGCTGGGTGTGGTGTCACGAGTGTTCACCACATAATTATTTGCTTAACTGCATATGTTTTGTGCACCTTAATATATGTCATATTACACAATACAAAGAAAAAATAATGGATGTGGGAAAAAATAAAATTAACTGAGATGTAATGTTAGCCAGAAATATTAGAGATATTTATAAATGTAAAGTTATTTTTGTTGAAAATAAATCTGAGAAGTGTTCACAATGGGCATACATGTGAAGTAAAATATAAAGGATTATTTGGAATCTGCCTCACCAACATAGGAAAAATAACTAGTTTGAGTAACTGTTAGCATGATAGATCAAAACACGTAATACTGAGGAGAAAAGATGGTAATTTTTATTTTGGTCTCATTGAGTTGGAAGTGCCTTTACAATAGCAAAGAGAAAATGTATAGAAGGCAGCTAGATATACACATATGAAGCTCAGTAGCAGAGATAGTTGGTCTGAATCCTGATAATTTAAAACCTGGGTCTCAAAATTGTTAAACAGATTGATGTGATTTGGACCATCAGCAAGTTGTGATGTCTCATTTCTACTGGACATGAGAAAAAGTAAGAAAGTATTTGGATATGTGGGTTAGAGAGGAAATAGGGGTGATTCCTAACTTTTTTGGCCAGAGCCACTGGGTAAGTGGTGATGCCATTATCTGAGATGGGAAAAACTAGGAAAGAAGTTAGATTATTTTAGATTTTGTTTGTTTTTAAAGAGTTCAAAGAGGAAGGAGATGCAAGAATTCTCCTTAGACTCTCTCTCTGTCTCTAGACACTATGCTTCTGTCTTTTTAGACAACCAGCTGAAGCTATCAGGTGGGCAATTGTGTAAACCATTGTGGAACTTAAAGGTCATGACTGAAGTTATAATTTTGGGCTCCATAAAGACAGTATTTAAGAATTCCCTCCTCTCTCACCTGGGTCTGGCAGAATGGCTACCACAAAGAAGGGTGTTGAGAAGAACAGTTCTGCCATCAACAAGGTAGTTACCAGAGAAGACACCATCACCAGAGAAGACACCAAGAGAAGACACCAAGGTAGTTACCAGAGAAGACACCCACACCATCCATGGAGTGGGCTTCAAGAAGTGCACCCCCTGGGCACTCAAAAAACTCAGAAATTTGCCACGAAGGAGATGGAAACTGCAAATGTATGCACTGACACCAGGCTCAGCAAAGCTGTCTAGGCCAAAGAAGTAAGGAATGTCCCATACTGTATCTGTGTTGTTCAGAAGATATAATGAGGATGAAGATTCACCAGTCATCTCTGTGTATCTATGCTCTCTGTTGCTACTTTCAAAAATCTATAGTCAGTATAGGTGAACTAACAACTGATTATCAAATAAAGTTATAAAATTGAAAAAAATGGGAATTCCTTGATCTATTCTCAGTTAAATGCTAGAACCCCAACATAAACTGGGGGAAATGTATTGATATAATATAAATTATAGATTAAAAGGCATAATATTATTCTTATGAAAAGATATTTCTTAATATCAGTAAGAGAAAGATGGACACTCCATAGATAAAGGACATGAATACGCAATTCCAAAAAGAAGACAAATTAATCTCAACAAACATATTTAAAAGCTTAACTTTATTAGTAACTAGAGAAATGAGGATTAAGGGAGGAGAGCGAGGGAGAGGAGCTAGAGGGAAATCCAATGGATTAAGGTGGAGGATTATTAGGATTTTGGTGGTGGGTGTAATGATAATATACATTTGAGGAGGTGTGAACCTATAGACTAAAATATACAGTGTTGCAAAGCAACATTAATTAAAAAATGAAGATTAAATAAATTTTATTAAACAAATTAATAAAAACAAAACTTTCTATTAAATTGGCAATTATTAAAAAGTCTTAACAGAGTGTATTGATACACATATAAAGGAATAGGTAATCTGGCAATAGCTATAAAAATTTAAATATGCGTAATTCTTACTCAATAATTCTACTTCTAGAAGTATCTACTGAGAAAGTGATCAGACATTTGACAAAGATGTTCTCTGCAGCACTTTTTATAACACGAAAAAGCTGGAAAGCAATCTAATTAGATGATAAGAGAATGGTTAAATAAAGTGACAGAGGGCCTCCCTAGTGCCACAGGGGTTAAAGTCTCAACTTTAACCTCCAGGCACTGCAGCATGAGTTCCATCCCTGGCCAGGGAGCTGACCCACATGGCGCAGCAAACTCTCCCGTCTCGCCTGCCCACTGCTCCCTGCAGGAATGTACTTCAGTAGATATGCCTGTCCTGCTCCCCACTCTGTCTCTGGTGAGTCCTCTCACCACCCCCACCCCCGCATCTCTGGCCTACACCCTAGTTTTTTTTTTTTTTAGTTTTGTATGCATAAATAAATAAAAAGAAATCTTTAACAAAGTGACACAAATCTCTGCAATGGAATACTATGTAGCTAGTAAAAGTGATGAAAGATCTATAGATCTATCTATATAATAGATGTATATTTATTGATATTGAACATATTATCTATAATAAACATGTGAAAAAGAAAGTCACAAGCTAGAGTGTTAGTATGGTCCTACTTACATCAAAATATTTATGTTGACTTGCTTATCTGCTCATAAAAAGGAATCTGCAAGGGCATATGCCAAAATATTGATTGTTCTCTTTGTGTTGATGCTTCACTAGATCCCTATTTAAAATCACAATAGATAGCCGTGGGAGGTCCTCCCCAAGATTCACTGGTGTAAGGCTTGTTGTCCCCTAAAATGAGTCTCAGGGGATCTCAGAAATATCCAGAATAGGTTTCCTGGCTGATGCAGCCATAAGCTCACTGGGAGTCTGGACCTACCTTATTCACTACTGTATCCCAGGTGTCTGGAATTGTCTGGCACATAGTAGGTATTCAATAAATACATACTAAATTAATCATATCAGAGCACCAATTTTACTTAATGATAGGCCTATTTAAACATTCATTATTTTGATAAAGTCAACACCCGGAATGCAAATTTCACAAAAGTTGAAAATGATACAAGAATTCAAAATGTTAAAATTTTCCACACACCATTACATTGCTGGAGCCTTAAGTTTATTTTCTTCTATCATTTGTGTACCTTCCCAGAAGAGTTTGAGAAGCAGTGAAAAATGTCCGTCCTCACTCTTATAAGGCTAGGTGTTAGTATCTAACTCACAGATGAGAAAATGAAGGTTGGGGGTTTACTCAAGGTCACACAGTTTTAAAAAGCAGGGGATCAGGATCCAAACCAGGTCCATTCGTCTCCAAAACTCATCTGTGGTTCTGAGAGGAGCCAAGTAAGACAATGAAAAGGACACTGCAGGTCGTGACAGTTAATGTCTGTGCTTCCTAACCAGTCACCACCATTTAGCCCTGAGCTCCCATGTCTAAGAGGTGCTTTTTCTTAACCCTTGGAGAATCCAGAGGACAATTTGTCACCAGGGTTATTAGCATTTCTCCCTGGATATCGACAGCTTGTCTTTCCTCCCTCCAACCAGTGACTGATTTCTTCAAATGCTCGCCAAATACAGCCCAAGTCACCATGGTAAACGTATTGACAGAATCATATTAACAGCTACTGAGCATTTACAGGGTTGTAAGTTATGCAGGGGGAAAAAAGATAAGAAAGAAAAAAACACAGAGAAATAAAACATGTTCAACCAGCAGTGACAATTATTTATTTAGAAGCCGCTGGTTGGAACAGTTTTTTAAATATATTTTAATTGCTAATTATGGTTTCTTCAGGAGAGTGGTCTCAGTCAGAGTTGCTCCTCCTTAAAGCTAATCATTAATATTTTAGCTGCTCAGCTCAGAAACTGTGCCTGCAGCTGACCCACCCACAGCTGTATCTCCACAGTGGACTTCAGCTTCAGCGGCTCGCTTGCCAGCTATCTCGCTCTGAAACAAATTCCACTTTGGTGGGTTTGCTGCACCAATCCCAAAGTCAGCCAGTGCATTTAGCAGACATTTAAGCCCTTCTTTCTCTAAAGATTGAGGCTGGTTCAATAAGCAAAATTCTGCTCTAAGCCACTAAGACAGCTGACAATTTTTCAAAGGAACACCTATCTTTTCTAAGTTAATTTGCACCTTTTATTGGGGGACATAAGTGTTGCCTGAGGCGGGATAGAGAATACAGAAGAGTTTGTTTTCAGTTTCTAATTCCCTGGGTGCGTCTATGTCAACCTTATAACAAATAAGGTCAGCCTCCAGACCCAGGGAGGTCCTGAGGGGAAACAGGCATGAGGGCACTCTGGGGTCCCTGAGAGCATGTTTTGGCGGAACCCTGTCTTCCGTGTTTCCAACTTCACATGCTTCTTAAGGAGAATCTAATCCTCACGGGAGAATTTAATCTGTTCATTTGCACGCATCTCATCAGCACCCTGCTTTGTTGAAGACTGTTTGATGTCCCAAGGAAAAGATTTCGAAGTCTTTTAAAGCCTTTTTGATGTGAACCAGAAAATCACGTTTTGTCAAGAGTGCACTCAACTTGAACCTCAAAAGGTTCAGGACTCAGAAACAACCCGGTTCAAGTGGGATTTACCGGGCAAAATCACTTCCTTGTCTTCCCCTGCAAGTCCCTCCTCTAGCTTTTGTGCATCTTTTTCTGTACACGCTTGGGCCTTTTTTTCTTTTCCTATTCTTTCTTACACACACACACACACACACACACACACACACACACACACACACACACACAATTTTGGCAAGAAAACCTTAAGAAAAAGAAAACTGTGTCATACCCAAAGAAGTGGTCATGTTCCTACTAAGGATAAAAGCTGTTTCCAGCTTTCGCCTGTCCTCACAGATTCAGAATCTTCACTGCTGGCCCCGGAGGTCTGGGCAGTTCTAGGTGAGGGTCAAATGATTTACAGAGCCAAACAGCTCTGATTGTAGCTTTAATCGAGGCATTTAACTAGGTACAAGACTAGAGCTCACTGTGCCCCTGGGAGCTTTTGCAGAGAAAACTGGAAACTTGCTTCAGGGAATAGTTACTTTGGGAAGGAAGCACACACCTTAAAACTTCTCTGTTCAAATGAAGGGAGAGGGCATTTGACTTTTCCTAAAATCAGGGGGAAGAATTTAGCTCAAAGAGATAACCCCCACTTTCTCTTTCAAAAGCTTTTCTTTATCTTTTTTTCTTTAGACTTGAAAATCCAGTTACTCAAAGACAGCAAAAATTTAGATTGGAAGACAGCATCTCAATTGCATAAAGGTCCAAAGGTATTCTCATGTTTTTAGGAACACCAGATGCTCTGTGACCACATCAAAGCTCCACTGTCCACACTCTCATGTCTTGCTGTCATGTCCCCATTGTTATCACTTATTGGGTTACTCCTGTGAATCAGGCACCATGCTATAAACATATTATCCCACTTAATATGTTCAATAAAACAAAAAGGAAGTCTGATCATTCCCATTTTGCAGATAAGAAAACCAAGGCTCACAGTTTAAATTACCTGCCCCGAAGCAACACAGCTAATAAGTCCCAGCACAGCAGCCAAAGCCCACTCTGTTGGATTCCAAAGCCAGCTATTCTTGGTCTAACACCATGTTACTCAGCATCTGTCCATTATAGCTTTGGGGTTTTGCTTTTGTTTTTGTTTTTGCCACTGAGTGTTTTATAAATTTATTTACCATTTACTGAATACCTACTATGGGAAAGACACTGAGGAAATTTCAAGAAGCTTAAGACTACTTGCTTCCTCTTCCCTCAATGTGACTATTGCAATAGCCTATTACAAAGGTCGTCTTTTACTAACCCTTTCTCTATTTCAATCTTTATTCACAGCAGCCAGAGTAATCACTTTAAATGATAAATCACAACATGGTACTTTTCTCTGCTTTAGACACTTAGTGGTTTGCTGATGCATCCAGAATTAAATCCAAACTCTGTGTGATCTAAAAGATTTGCAGAGGGCTGGTCCCTCTCCATTTCATCCACAGCTTCATCTTCCCCAAATTCACTCTGTCCTAACCCTCAGACCTTACGGCTCCTCTGTACCAAGATGCCCCTCTCCCAAACCTTAAGTGGTTGTCACCTGCTCATCGCTCACATTTCCATTTAAATATCATCTCCAGGGGCATAACAAGCATACAGAATCATTTTTTATGACAATCATGTCATAATCAATCATACTAAAAATTTTCTTGATTAATTCTTTAGTTTTAACATAAGTGATTAATAATTTTAAAAGAATATCTCATTTTAAAGATACTCGAATTTACTAAACCATTTACTAGATGAACTAAAATTTGTACAAACCAAGCAAAAATATCACACCTTCACTACCTACTTTGTTTTGCAGTTTCAAAATTTAAACACAAATAATTTCACCAAGTAGTTACAAGGAATAGCAGAACTGAAAAAACAATTTATTTATTCATCTTTACAATTAAAGTGCCCTCACTTGGAATCCACTATTTACATGGGATATGCAGCTTCACAGGAATTGAAAATAGAAACTGTGCCCTAAGGGTGTTAAACTGATTCTGAACTGTTAGGAGCTCACTTTCAAAGCCCAACCCATCTGTAGGTATTAGGGGTCTACTGTGTAACTGGAAGTTTTTCCAGTTCTTCCTTATAGAATACAATGTTTATTAAAGAAAAAATAACTTAAAGTCGGCTAATTTGAGACCTACATGTATATTATTAAAATTCAAGAGTAATCATGGCAATTTTTTAGAACTCAGACCAAAGAAAGACATTTTGGGGAAAAATATTTTATAACTGACATTGTTTAAAATGGCCAGCATATGGCGATATCAAAGGAAGGGCCAATTTTCAGTTGATCACTGTTTCAAAATTCCTATACCGACTAACCTATCAGTAGCATCCTGCTCGCCTTACTATGCACATTTCACTCTATCACAATTTTTTTAAAAAGTATATGGTCTGTGATATGGGGAAAAACAGGCATTGCGGGAACAAAAACTGGGCCAAAATATGGGAGCATAATGTCCCAGAAGCCAAGCAAGGGGGGAATTCCAAGAATGAAGTCGGCAGTTGTATCTAATACTACTTGGGATCCCTCCTCTGAATGTGGGTGCTAGGTCAACTGGGATGTACCCCAGAGAGCTCCCTCTATTATACGGGAAGGAAAAACCAAGTCTGTCTTCCTCTGGCTGGGATATAAATTCATTCAGAGGGAAAATTTCTTCTATTAGTCTTAACCATTTCTTACTATCAGAAGCAGAAAGATAGATGGGCACCAATCACATTGAGCCTATGGCAGGTCAGTGTTCTCCAGACCCTCACCCTGCAAAGAAGGCAGCCACAGTGCCTACCACCTGTCCTTACAGTGAGCATAGTGAGAAGAGAACCCCACTAAGCAATGGCTAGGGATGCACTCTTTTGGCCTTACCTACCTGGCCATATTGCCAACTCCAGGGGGAACAAAATCTCATAAAAAGGGCCACAAACAAAGCTGGTTAAATGAGATTCCACTTACCCCTCACATCTGCTCATTGAACAACCCATCTCGCTCTGTGAAGATGAAGCTAATAACAAGCATTTGACTACCTTTAAGTCTTTTCATATCTAAACTCCCTTACTATATAGCTCCTGAACTAGTCTGTACTTTCTGTGTTCATGGAATTGAAATAACCATCATAAAACTTTTTTACAAACTAACTCAGAAAAGCAGACTAATTTTGTAAACAAACAAAAAACCAGACACTCTCCCAGCAATTGTGTCTATACATCTCATTCCACTTGATCATTCGGAAGAAACAGAACTGATTACTAATTAGTCTTAACACTAGAGGGATCATTCAATTTTATCAATCCATCTCTCCAAGACTTAATCTTTAAATGTTAGGTAATAGGCCTTGCCCATAATATAATCTTCCAAATTATTTGGTGGGTTTTTTTTTTAAGATTTATTTATTTATGCGTATAGGCTGGGGTATAGGCCAGAGGTGTGGGGTGGTGAGAGGATTCACCAGAGACAGAGTGGGGAGCAGAACAGGCAGATCTACTGAAATACACTGCTGAGGGGAGCAGCAGGTGAGACAGGAGAGGTCTGCTGTGCCATGTGGGAAGCTCCCCAGCTGGGGACTGAACCCTTCCGAAGCAGCAGCTCTGGACAGCTCCACAGTGCTGCACTTAACCCTTTGCGCCATCAGGGAGGCCCCAAATTATCTGTTTTAAATAAACTTTCATTATAGAGTAGTCTTCAGACTTAGAGAAAAATCGCAGAGATAGTCCTCATACCCTATTACTAACATCTTCTATTAGGATGGTACATATATCATAACTAATAATCCAATATTGAAACACTATTTACTACCTAAAGTCCACACTTTACAGATTTCCCTAGTTTTTAACTAATGTCCTTTTTCTGTTCCAAAACTGCCAAATTATGTTTTTAAAATCACAAACAAGATTTTAAATTATGAAAGTAGTATATGCACAAGTTAACTATTTAAATACTACAGAGAAGCATATGATAAAAAAGCATTACTTTACTTTCTATCCTAGTCATGCTTCCCAAAGGAAACTGTGAACAATTTATGTTGTATCCTTGCAGAAGTTTTATATGCATATGTAAAGATATGTATATGTACATATCTTCTTTTTTTATACAAAGCAATCACATGCTTCTCTGTAGCTTATTTTACAAAAAAGCACATATTGTCCTAACTCATTTTAAAACCACCACATAGTATTTTATTATATAGATGCATCACAGCTTATTTTATAGTTTCCTATCAGTGCGCATTTATGTTGCTTCTGCTTTCTGAAATTACAAAACAATACTATAAAGCATACACAACTTTATATATTGGACCAAATATACGTAGGATAAATTCCTATAGTTGAATCCCCTCAAAGGATATTTTCATTTAACTTTTCCATAACTGGATATTGCTAAATTGCCTCCAAGGAGACTGTACCACTATACACTCCCAGCTATGTGTTTGGGCCCTGCTTTCCCAGACCTTCATCAACAACAGTGTGTTAATTCTTCATCATTCATTGAAATGCTTTAAATTTTCCAATGTCTTCCCATCTCTATTTTTAAGTGTTTTTTCCTTTCCTTTAGCTTTTTGGTCCCTTTTGGTTTTCTTCCTACCTCCTCTATGAATATTGTCCTGGACTTCCCCATCCCTACTACAATTTACACTCACGATACCCTCCCCTCAGTTCTCTGCAACCTCATTTTCCCTGCTCACAAATTTCCCTTGTAGTTTCCCTACAGTTCAACATGATTCAATAAAAAGCAGACACTCTTCCCCTGCTATCCCCCAACTTGCTTGCCCAGCTGAACCAAGAGAAAAATGTTAATAGGGAAACCTAAAAACCTATCATCTGGGTCAAAATATCAGAAGGAATAAATTAATTTTGGTGTAATTGATGGGGGGGTACCAAGAATAATTTTGCATTGTTCTTTTGTTGGAAATTGAATCTGTTATTTTTTTATTCTACACTTCACCCCTGGTTTCCTCTCTTTCAAACAATAGTCCATGATTTTTACTCATTACTCCTTTCGTTGTAGCTAGGATTAGAGTGGAGGCCAGAGGTGGAAGGGAAGAAAGGGAAAATTCAAAAATGGCTGGTTGATAAACAGCAACAAATGGACAAGAGGGGGAAAGGTGAGGGAGGCCCATTGCAGTTTAGGGGAAAAGCCAGCTTCTAAGTTCTTTAAGGAAAGTTCCTTACTTTATTACATCACCATTCCCTTCATTCCTGTGCTCTAAAAACAGAAACACAGGGCAGGAATGGGTTGGAAGATGGGGCACAGAGCACGTGGGTATGAAAATAACTACAAACCCCCACCAGCACCCTCAACTTATTATCCAACAAAGCTCTAACCACCCCACCAAGAATCAGCTTAATAGAATAAACCACTTAGGGCTGAGGCTCAGAGAAAGTCAAAGACCCCACAATCTCCTTGCCTATTAAGCTTCTTAGAAGTTAGAATGCTGCTAAAGAAAGTGATATCATGGCCAAGCTACCTAGAAAGAACACAGAGATGCTAAGTTGGGAAGAAGGAGGCCAATGTGAGCATTTATGAACATCTATTGTTAACGAAAGAGGTGGGGCAGGGGGTGGATACTAGAGTGGGAGCAAAAACAGCCAGTTGTGAGAACCAGTACTCTTGTAAGTCTTTGAGCTTGAGAAGATTATTTATTGAATATCTGCAAGGGGTGAAAATCTTGATAGTGTAAAAGCCATTTTTTCCCCTTTACTATAAAGGTGAAAGTAGCCTTAACTTTCATGTAAGTAATTAGAAAATAAGAAAAATAAAGCAAACTGCAACCGTTTGCTCCTAACTCAAATTTTCCTATGATATAGGCAGTCTGCCATTTCCTTATCCTCTTCCCAGTATAGCTGACAAAAGAGTGAATGGGTCACAGCCTTGCCATCTGAGTGGCTGGCAAGGCAGAGGGAAAGAATAC
Source organism: Scalopus aquaticus (assembly GCA_004024925.1). Classification (NCBI taxonomy): domain Eukaryota; kingdom Metazoa; phylum Chordata; class Mammalia; order Eulipotyphla; family Talpidae; genus Scalopus; species Scalopus aquaticus. Next base: position 348,140 of record PVIJ01000155.1, read on the forward strand.
AACTAACTAAGCTTTTTATCCCAAAATGAAGTCCCAATGACTTTCTATCCTTCTCCAGGTAGGAGTTAGGTGTAGAATTCTAGTTATTTCTACCCCATGTCTTTTAGGATCATTAAGAGGGGGGGACATTAGGTGAGTGCTAGTAGTCCTTGCTCCAGCTGCCATTTAACTGGAGTTGAGAGGGAAAGACAATATTATGGGTACTAGGTCCTTCAGATCAACAGGAAATTTACTTGCTTATGCATACAAGAGCTGGGGTGTAGGCCAGAGGTGTGTGGGGGAGGGGGTGAGAGGATTCACCAGAGACAGAGCAGGGAGCAGAACAGATGGAGCGACTGAAGTACACTGCGGAGGGTAGCAGCAGGTGAGACAGGAGAGGTCTGCCACACCATGTGGAAGCTCCCTGGCCGGGGATCGAACTCGTGCTCGTGATGCAGTGTCTGCAGATAGCTTCACAGGCTGAGACTTAACCTCTTGTGCCACCAGGGAGGCCCTCAACGGGGAATATTTTCAAGGATAGAAAGCCCTGTCACAAACTGCACAAGCCTATAAGAGATCATGGCTTGCCAGTCATTAACCCTGAGATGTAACAGAGAGCAGATGCCAGTGGCGAGCCTGGCTCAAGAGACTGCAAATCTGTGTTCAAGTCCTTGTAACAGTGATTACAGATAAATTTGTGGAAGGCTTACTTTGTGCCAGACACTGTTCTTAGGACTCTTTTTTTTTTCATCTTATACTAACTCATTTCATCCTTATGACAATTTTAGGAGACTAGTAGCAGTGCTAGTCCCACTTTGCCCTGAGGAAACTGAGGCACAGTTAGACTAGGTGAGTCTGTCCTGTCTTACAGTTAACTCTTCTTGAATGGCTATGTCTGTCAAGTACCCCAAAGGCAGGCAGGTGACCACAGAGAGGATAAGGAGGTGGCAGATGTTAACCATCTTCCTCTCTCCCAACAACCTTTGACAAAGTTGGGCTTTTTTAGATCATAACTAATAGGTTGTAAGCAGAGGTGAATAAAACACAATCTCTACCTACTCAAGGAACTAACAGTGTAGGCAGTGAGAACTGTTTGTGAGAGGGTCAAAATAGACTGTGCCTCAAAATAGATTGTTGCCACAGTACAAAAGACTCCAACATTTCTTCAAGTATGCACACAAGCTGACATACTATGTGAAGAGCTGAGAATGGAGTCTGGCACACAGTGAACAATTATTATCTTATTCTTATTACCTTAGGAATCTGACCCAGAGGCATCCCTCTTGTGGGATTTTCCTTCTTCCCTTTGATTCTGGCACCAGATTGCATGGGTTTGAGTCACACCAAAGCTATCTCTTCTTCTGTGGAATGGGCACATTGCTGAAACACTCTGTGCCTCAGTTTTCTCATCTGCAGTGATGATAGTAACAATAATTATCTCACAACAATTTTGTGAGGATGAAATGACTACATGTAAAGCATTAGAATAGTGCTTGATGCGTAGAAAGTGCTCAAAAGGTGTTAGCTATTTGTTACCAGGAACAGGACATTGTTCCTGCCTATGCCAGCAGTAACTTCACTTGCCATAAAAAGACTGAATTTAAATGCATCTGGTATGGTTAGTTTGAGGAGGATAGGAAGTCTCCGGGACTAAATAGGAGGAGAGCAGTTCCCCTGGGAAGTTGAAGGAATAACCCTGGAACTTGTTAATTAAGATCTTGTTAATGAATCTGCTTGTTAATGGTCTATTAAATAATCACACAATGAAGTTTACCGCACAAGAAAAACCTTTTTCAAATGCTTGCGCTTTCCAATCCTCCTGGCCCAGCTCTGACTTCCAAAGCATTCCTCTAAGGGGCACGCCCTTTCAAAGCCTCCAAATCTGACCTGGCCCTCTTACCCTATTCGCTGGCCCTGGTGAGAAGGCTATTCTTGCGGTCTAGGAAAGGTCTCTAGGGCAGAAAGCTCACTTCACCTTGAGTCTGCCTATCATTCCTTAGGCCCAGGCATTATACCTTTGAGCTAAAACACTTTCCTCCACAAAGCTACTGAGTCATTGGCCCTGGTAAAAGAAAAATAAAGGTGCTCTGAAATTTGCTAAGAAAGACAGAGGGTAAGTTCCTTTCAGTGGGAATCTGGCAAAATAAAATTTCAGCTGGGATGTCATGTTCTGTGTAAAAGAAAGTAGCCCACCAACTGACATTCACAAAAATTCTACAAAGCACTTTAGGTTTGTCCCAAACCACCTAAGAAAGTAAAGAGACAGCCAGAGCCAGGAAATGCAGCTTCTCTTCCAGCCCAACTTCAGGATGAAACAGCAGGTAGTAGGAGGGCTCCCTCTAGGTTGAACATCCAGGTATTTCATAAACTACTTGAGTTTCCTAAGACATTCTGCTCTTTAGACAGAAGTTCTTGGAGTAAATACCTCTCATAATGTGTGTGCACATGTGTTGTCTGTATGTGTATGTTATTTACATGGTTACCTTTAGTTAATAAAACATGTCTGTCTTACATCTTCGGACTCCACAGCCCCATAAGGAAGGGTAAGGGTTCTCCACCACCTCTTACTGTGTAAATGACCTCGAGGCTCAGAGATATAAAGCAACTTACCCAAAGACACACAGTTAGTAAATGGCAAGCCAAAGCCTCTTGCTCCGTGCTCTTGCCCTATCACTGAGTTATTCCCAGCTCTGCTACTTCTAGTCATCAGTTTCCACTTTTAATGTGCCAGCCCTCTGAGGGATCCTGTGTGCTCCTTCAGACAATGTCCAAATGGGCAGAGCCAGCTGGCAATGCTCAGCATCGCTTGAGGAAATGGTGATCCTAGGTTTGCTTATTCTCACAACAAATATTTATTGTGCCAGGTGGTAATGAGGGAAAACACTGGATAGTCATATAAGGAGACAGACATGAGCCCATGGAAGAGGAGCAATTAAGCAAACAATTACAGTACAAAGTGATGGATGCTTTTTAAAAAAAGGACAAATATGCTGGGAAAGGACACTGCCCCCAACTCCTTCAGCAAAGTTGATGAGAGCAACCACCAGCATACAGGCACCGGAAACCAGGTGAACCTTAGACCAGGCCCCTGTTCAGGGCTGATTTAGCCTGTACACACTGGCAGCTGCCCACAGAAGGGTTAAAGCTTGAAGCAGAGAGTCAATCTGCAGGTGTTGGTGACTATTTCTGCCACAGAGATTCCTCTGACCCTCCAACCCTGATTTCTTTACAAATGAGCATTTTAGCATAAGAAGTAAGCTTAAGGACTGGGAAAAGGGAGAGAGAAGACTGGCAGAAAACCCTCTCCAGCCCCTTCTGGACAGTATAACAGCAGTGAGACTACGAGCTGGCTAGTGCCCAAGGTGCGCTTAAGTACACACTGGCCTCCCTCACATCTGGCTAAGCACCATGAACCCCTCCACTGGGCCACCTCATAATTACCATATTGTACCAAGAAAAGGGCAGTCTGAGTGTATACAGTCAGCGATCAGCAATAAGGGAAGAGAGGGGAAACAACCCAAGGAGTAACAAAGGCCAAGAGGGGAACCAGAGGTGGTTGGACAATATGATCCACCCCCCTCCCCAGGAGACTGGGGAAGAAGGGTATTGTCAGCAGACCCCAGGTCTTCCCTTTTACAACCCCATGGGGGGCTCCAGGATGGAATTCCAGTCTCCTCTTGACTGGTCCAGTGCTAACTCCCCTTCCTCCAAAGCTGAGGAGACTTTCCTCCTCCGGATGCTCACCCTGGATCAGTGATTGATAAATTTTAAGGAATGTAAGAATCACCTGCTTGCCAAATATACATTATTTCCAGGCCACATCCCCTGTGATTCTGATTAGGAGGCCTGGTTTGGGCCCTGAGAATCTGCATTATAAATAACACTCTCTATTCTCCCCCTCCCTGCCTCCTCCTCCATCACTACCACAAGTGATTAGGAAGCAGGTGGCCCTTAGAGCATATTTTGGTGAGAAATGTGGGGATTACTTCTCCTGAAACCCTAATGCCCTATTGTCTGAGGTTTTATACTACTGTTTCTTTTTCATGTATACACCATAATTACTCACCTTAACCATAAGGCCCTCAAGAGAGGAAGTATCATCTATTTCTTTGACTCCCTGGCAAACAGCATTGGGGCAAGAGCTCTACACACAGGCGCTCAGGAAGTGCTGTGGATGTACAGAGATGACGACGATAAGAGACCAGGGGAAGGAAAACCACAACAGGAATGGCAGAGTACCGACGCCCCGGCTGGAAAGAACTGTTTTTAGTATGCCAGCGTGTGCCAGGCAGGAACAACGGTTTGTTTTGCCTTCTTTTTTTTCAACAGTCTTGGCACTACATGCCTAACCTCCCTAATGAAGCTGAGCCTGGGCAATGCACCTCCCAGGGGAAGCTTTGCCAAGAAATCCCGCCAAGAATCCTGGGTGTTGTGTGGTTTAGTTTAATGGTCAAGAAGTTACTCTAGATTCTGAGACCTATCAGATCTCTGTGCTGGACAAAGTATACAGCTGAGCATGAACTTTAGCAAAAAGCGAGGGACCCTTGATCTACCTCACTAAACGTCAGCAGGGTAATGGCTCTTCTTCATTCAACAAACATTTCCTATTCCATATCAAGCATGGCTCTGGATATTCATGTGTTTTAAGACATCATATGTCATCAGGAAGTATTTTATAGTCACTTATCTTAGAAAGTTATTTTAAAAGCAAGACCCTATAGCATACTAGGTCTTAGACTACATAAGCACCAAATGTACATTGTCGAGAATGCCTGGCTGTGGGATGGAGTACTACAGTGATTCAAGGTCAGATCTTAGACTCTGGCAGAGAAAAATTCTATTCTTACTTTATTGTGAGCCATCCTTGGCAGCTCTGGAGTTTTTTCTTCCACTCTTAGATCCTGTAGCTGTCCAGAAAAGCAAACTGCCAAACTTAACCCCTCCGAGTGAATAACTCCTTCTTGATTTTCAGATATCAACTTAAAGGTCACTGGCTCCAGAAAACTATCTCTGACTCTTACACAAGATTAGGAGCTCCTGCTTCCAACCCCAAGGTATCTTATTTATTCCCCTATGATAGCACATCTCACAACATCCTGCAATTACTTGCTAAACTTTAAGCTCTAGAGGGCAGGGACTATCATCTGTCTTGCTCATCATTGTATCCCCAGTATCTAGTACATCGCTGAGAACAATGCAGGTACTGAGTAAATACTAGTTGGATGATGAGATGAATAAAGAGTGCATCTACTCTATCAGATGGAACCTGATCATGCCTCCTCATGTACTCTGACAGTTTTACCTTCAACACCACCAATACTCATCAAGGATGAAGTAGCACTAGCCCCGCTGTGATACTACTATTTTATAAGGTAGAAATAAGGCTCACAGGATCATCCCAATACAGACTCCAGGAAACACCTCCCATGATCAGAAGGGGTGCAATGCTCCAAAGCCAATGTAATGTCGTCAAGAGCCTGAGCATCATACCAGCCATAAGCTGCAATGCCAGTGCTGTCACAGACTTGACGATAAGATCTCTTACAAATTATTCAACTTCTCATAGACTCAGCTTTTTCATGAAGAGTGTATTAGGCCCTTCAGCAGCAAGTACTCTCTTTAAGTAATGAAAACACAACAATAAAAAGCTCCCCACACCGTGATGGGAAGTTGGAAGAAGAGGGCAGCATTTACGATGAGGCGTATCTGCGGTTAGAAAAGGGTTAAGCCTACACGTCTGTCTGGGATCTCTTACCCGTAAATCAGCTTTGACTGCTGCTCAGTCTGAATGAAGCCCCACCAGGTTGGCCTGTCAGGAAGGAAGCCCATGCGTCCAGACTTTTGTTGTTCTAAGGATTTTTTTTTGTAATTTTACTGCTCAGGAAGGAAGCTGAAGCCTAGGCCCTAACTGCAGCCCTGCTGATTACTTACCCCAGCGTGAGCTATTGCCCTTACCTCTCCATCTACCTCTTAGACCCCACTCTCTCCTTCTCTAGAATTCCCTCTTAACTATGACTTTGGCACTTGGGCCCAAGTGCCAGACTTCCCCCCTTTCTTTAAAACTGAAAATGAATGTTCAGTATTTCCCTTCCTACTTCCCATGTAACTTTGTGTCTGTATGTGGAAAGGATCGGTGATAGAGAAGTGGGTGCTCTATGAGCTATAGAGACATTTGCCCCCCAACAGTGACCTGAACCCCATCTCTTAAATGGAGTCATGGAGTAAGTGATAGGGATTGAGGTATCAGACACTGGGCCTCCAATGGCCATTTCTGCTACATACATATAGGAACAGAAGACTTTTCAAATCTGAGCTACTATATTTTAATAATAGACTCAAACCCAAGGTCCTCAAGCAGAGAGACAGTCTTCCCCACTCCCATCCTCCTCCTCCCCCCTCACCCACTGACATACAAGAGTCATTCTCTGGTATTTCCAATCCCTATGGGGCTTCTTTCTACAAAGAGAAAAACACTGAGTTTATTTGTGCGCTCAGGGTAATGGACAGCCCTCTTTTACTCCTAGGAGAATGCACACAGACCTATGGAAGGGCCCATCTCCATGTGGCCCAGCCCTCCCCTTCCTCTGCTAATCCCTCCTCAACAGCCCCCGCCCCCCCCCCCAGCTCAGTCGTGCTGCTGTATTTCTCTCCTGACCTACTAGGCCCCTTCAAGCCCCGTCCTAAGCCTCCCCCAAGCAGAGACAATCCATCATGCTGTAGGACTGTGACACACACAGATGGGGGAAGGTTCACAGACTTCTCTCACATAGGCAAGAAGGTAAAAGTACCCACATAACTTAAAAATTTAAGGACATACTAGAAACTCCAGGACTTTGAATTCTAATACTAGTCAAATACCATCACAGCAAATCTGATTCTATATAGCTCAAATCTTATCACACAAAAATTTTAATGGCCCATTTATTTCAAACAATATCTGATAATACAAATTTCTAGAATAAGAAAATATGGTGAGTTTTGGATTCTCTAACCAGGGCCACTGTCTAGATATCTAATCTTAGTCAAGTCCCTTGACTCAGAGACTCCATTTCTTTAATATTACCTTGCTTCTAAATAAAATGTAGGGAGAAAGAGGTCAGAGGGTGACCAGGGCTAATCCTGGTGGATGGATAATAATGAAGGGAGGTGAAGCAGCTGGCTATCACAGAAAAGGGCTCTGAGCTTTTCTCCCTCCCTCTTTCATATTGCCATAAAGCACGAGTGTGTGAAAGCCTCCGACATACACTCTAGTTGTTCATGACCATGTGTTTGGCTACACCAGTACTTCTAACAATGAAGATTACACCTCCAGACTGTCTTTGAAGCAGTAAGTCATTATGTATCGAGCACTTCGTTTGTGAAGGAATGGTCTAAGGGTTGTATCTATATTTAATATCATTCAGTCCTTCATAACAACCTTTTAAAGGTGTATAATTCCCACTTTACAGATGAGAATTCTGAGGCTCAGAGAGGTTACATATTTTGCCCAGGGTCACAGAGCCAGTAAGCTATAGGGTCAGGGTTTTACTCCAGAGGCGAACTCACCACCTTTGATATGAAACATCTTCAAGTTGAGTCTAGTTGAGAGGTAAATACAGCATTTATTCCTTTAACATGTATTTATTATGTTAGACGACTCCAGATTGGTGTAAATCAAACCCAAAAAGGCAAGGTCAAGTGAGAGTAATATAGGATTAGCTGGTAGCTAAATGGGAGTCATACACCTGAAAATAAAGCAAAGATCTCTCCGGGGCTGCTGGCCCTTGCCCCCTCCCTACAGTTTTCTGGCTGTCTGCTGCTCTAAGATGGATGCAAAGCCATAAGTCTCAGCCTGCAAATGAATTTCAGTGGAAAAAGACAACCCTCGCCTGCTGAGTCACACTCAGACTTACTGGGCTTGATTTCTCCTGAGACTGTACCAAGTGGTCCCTTCTACACATGTAGCTCTAGACTTTCCAAAAGCTCAGAGTTTGCGGAAAAGAAATGTACTGGATGCAGCGCCTTATCTCCCCCCAAAACACAACTTTCATTTCCTCTAGGTCATCTTCAGTCAGAACACATTCTAAGAAAAAAACTGGTGGTCAAATGTTTGAATTGCTAGATGGTTAGATGTGTTCCAAGACCCGCACATCACTTGTCTGTTTCCAGCTTCAACCAGGACCTAGATAAGAACATTTCCCCCTCTGGAATATACACCAAAAGCAGATCAGTCTTTGTGGACTTCATGACAGGGTGTGTAATGCTGTGGGAAAACATTTGGGGAGGGGAGAGACTCCATCCTTGGTATATAGAAAGTTAGGAGAAAAAAAAGCAAATTTTAAAAGATTTTTTTAAGTTAAGAAAGATTTTTTAGTATCTCAAATAATCAACAAAATCAGTCTGCATTTGAGGAAGGTAAGTTTTTTGCACATATCTCTTGAAAAATTTCTACTGCCTTTGTCATGATCAAACGTCAAAGCATAAAAAAATTCTTCCTTTCTTTCCTCGAACCACTATACCTTCGTGCATAAATGGCAAACTGATGAAAACATAAAATTAAGAGTATAATCACCATAATCAATTTATTCAATACTCAAGTAATACTGAACACTGCAGGGTTACTGGCACCAATGCAAAAAAAATTTTTTTAAACACTGAAACTAAAATGTGATTAATAGAAAAGTCTGATCCATTGGGTTATTCTTGATGGGAATGAATTACTCCTATTTTCTTAGCATCTACCAGGTTTACTGATTCAGACCATATTCAGCCATTTCTCCAGGCCTACAGTCCCAATGCAGTATCTAAGTATGTTAAAGTTCTTTTGCAGAAAATTCTCCTTCTTGCCCCAAAGATATTTAGTAATTCCCATCCTGTAGACACACTTCGAGGTGCAAATAATAAAAACACACTCTGTTCAACCTCAAATGCCACAATTTAAATGGTATTTTTAAACATATAGTAAGGCATTTTAACTGCTATATAGCAATGTTATCCTTGAGGCTGTACATCATTTATCTTTGAGAGGCGTAAAATAGCACTGGGAAATGCTGTTAAAGTATTGGAAGAGAATACTCAAATCCAAAAATTGTTATTTCCGTGTTGAAACTGTGTGTTTTAGTCATATGTCATCACTGCAAATCCCAAATATTTATAAAGAATATCTTCTATTATGTGTTTTGCTATTTATTGACCAAATGGATGTGATTAATAAGTTAAAGTATGAAAAAAATTATAATATAATTCAATTAAATGTATTGTCACTCCAAGTCCTGAGTATTTACAAAAAATACACTTCAGCAGTGCGAATATTTATTAACCAGAAAGCTATAGATAAGGACAGCTAAAAACAAGAGAAACTAATATAAAAAAATTCTATTTTTCAGCTTCCTCTTCCCTGACTAACGAGGAAAGGGGGTGGGGAGGGAGAACAACTTTTGTTATTTGGATACAATGTGTGTTTTTTGTTTTCAAACAAAAAAGGACCACCAAATAATCAACCTAGGGTCGCTGACCGGAAGGCAGCCCCGGAAAACTTCCCGTGGGAAGAGTTCCAGAAATTGCCGGGACTTTAACGAGCCCCGCTGTGCTGGCTGCGAGCCTCAGATGGTCAGAGACGGCCGCGACTCGCCTCCTCCGAACACCAGCCATCCTGCAGATTCACGAACCTCTGGACTTGGGAAACAGCCTCCGGAACGTTTTACAGATTTGAAAAGCAAGACGGGGAAAATATTTCTAACCTAATAGTAGTAATCCTTACGTCCCTGGGTGCTGAGCTAGATCTAGTTGCTCGTGTGCACACACGTCCATCCTCCCTCATCGACATGTCCTGGCGCCCTCCCCATTCCCTCCTCCCACTTCCCCCACGTCCCTTCCCCGTGTTCCCCTAGCCCGATCACTCAGCCACCAGCCACCTGCACCTCTCACCCGGTCCCCCATCGCTTCGACATCCGTGTGGGCGTGCCCCTCCCAGGACACCGCCCCCCCATCTCCTCACCCCAACCCCACATTCCTCTCACCCCAACCCCACTACTCTGCGGCTTAGACGGTGGCGTACAGAAAACTAACCCCGGGCTCTGTTGCCAGCAAGACCCGGGGACGCGGGACATGGAAGGCGGGGAGGGGGCGGGAACCAGGTCGGTGGTGCCCGGGTTCCAGGCTGCTGAAGGCTATGCGGGGCTCGCCTGGCCCTGGGGCAGCGCCCGGAGTTCTCCAGCAGCCTCCAAGTCCCGCCGAACGATGGCTAGGTCACCAACATTTCTGAAACCACTTGAAAGCCTTGGCAGTGGTGGAGGCCCGGGGGGGGGGGGGGTGTCCTTTTCTAGTGAGCCAACTGGGGGCCCACACTGCAGTCCTTCCTCCCCTACCCCGGCAGTCCTAGCGCCTCTCCGCGCCCCCTCCCCCAAACGATCAATTACCAGCCACCCTTCTGCCGGCAGCGGCTAGGGGCTGGCTGGCGGCTGCGAGGAAACGGCAGCCCGGATCACTTCTGCATGACAATTGATGGGAGGGAGGGCGAGAGGCGAGGAGGGAGGACGGCTGCGGTGTCCGTTTTCTCACCATGGTGATTAGGCATTCCGGCCGTGCGAGGAGGCAGCCGCCGACCAGAGCGGCGCGTCGAGGAGCGAGGACAGGGAGAGAGCTAGAGCGGGAGCGAGCCCAGCCGCCCGCCGGGCGGGCTGGCGGGCGGGCAGGCGGGCGGGTGGGCGAGCGGCGCGCCGAGCCGAGCCAAGCCAAGCCAGGCCAGATGGCTCTGCAGCCATCAGGGACTGCTCCCGTCCAGCCCGGCCCCACTTTAGCTGTGCAAACATTTCTTTATCCCAACAAGACAATTAAACCCAGCAGCATGAAAAGGAGTCTCCATGACTGTGTTGGGAGTGAACAACCAGAAACCACCACACACATCACAGGAGTTCTTCCCGGCAGCCCCCAGCGAGGGAGGAGAAAAGGGACACCAGGAGAACCTCAGAGCAGCTCAACAACAGGTCTAAGCAGTCAGTACAAGGGAAACCACCTGACCCATCTCCTCTGGTGATTTGCTGGCCCTTTCACAGTGGTGAATGCAGGAGTTGAGCTTGGTTACCTGAGAACTGCCCCCACCCCCAAGTGTCTCAGCAAGAGCAATTCTCCTAATGCCACCCCAGTCTTAGAGCCCTTGGGAGGTGATTCCCTGTAAGACCACCCCCAAGGTGTAACCAGCCTCTTCCTTCAGGGCTGTCCTGGGCCTGTGTGAGCTCTGTTGATTTAATTCTTAGGACCTAGGGTCTTCAGTGACACATGAAGGAGTGACACATCTCAGAGTACAAAATACCATCTCCTACTCTGGCCTTTGGGGATCTAAGAATGACTTTTCAAATACATTAAAGATGAGAGCAAAGTAGGACATCTAGGAGCTGCTGTGACTCAGGCAGTTTCTTGCCGACCTGTGAATCTGCCTGGCCACAGGGAAGGGGCAAGGAACAAGGGCCACTTGTGCTCAGTGCCCGGTGCCCAACTCTGAGGTGAGCCAGAAGGCAGGGCCAGTCATCACTCCACAAGGGCAATTCTGGTCCCTCTCAGTCCTCAGCCGAGCATGCAAACTAGCCAACTCCAGTTCGGGCTGACCACTCAGCCTGGCAGGTCAGACTGGCAGGCTGGCCAAAGACTGTCACTGAGGCAGGAATCTGGGCACAAGGGTGGCCTCAAGAGAGTAATCAAGGAATGCACATGGTAAGAGCCTTAGTGCTGAGGGGGTAATAAATGCATAGGTTCTAGCACAAGGCAGCAGACAACACTTATCTTCTCTTTTGTTGTAAAGTTACTTAATGAGGAAATGTTTATTTTAAAAGCCCTGGGAAACATATCTGTAGACACTTCATATGTAAGACACACGTGGATTATTTGTAATTGGTCCATAAATTTTAGCATCATTTCCCCGGACAAGGGGCCTTGGAGACTGGTTCAGGGAATGACAATAAACAGAAGTTACCTCAGTCCCCTTCCTGGGGAATTATGCAGCCTCCATGGAACTGCGTCTCACAAAACAGTTCTCCCCTTTTCCAGGGTATGTAAGTCAGTCCTGCGGAATAAAGACTTCTTTTTTTCTACAAAACCCAACACCTACCTCAAGAATCACCTGTGATGCCAGGTAGATGAACAGGAAAGCAAACTGGAATCATCTACTGGGAGAAACAACACTTTACCCAAAAAGCCACATTTCCTCCTACAAAAATATACATTTAATTACACAAGAAACCCTGTATATGGGAATCCAGACTTAGGGAAAGGACATGTGTGCAGTATACCATGTCTGCAAATGCTCTCACATGTAGACATATCTGCATATGGATGCAGTGTGTAAGCAGGAGGTGGCTGCAACAATAAAAACTGTCAGTGTTTCCATTGTAAAACTGATTTTTTCATTGACCTAAAACTCAGTCATAAAACTTCTACTTTAAGTAAAGGAGGGACACACACACACACACACACACACACACACACACACTCTCACATACTCACACACTGGTACTGACCCCCTTCTCAACAAATCCCTAATCCTAAATGCTTATTCAGGAGTTTTACTACTATATTTAATTGAGACAATTTTTCTGCATTTTATGAAAAAAATTTTATTGACATGAAGAGTACTGAAATATGAGCTAATCATATCAGAAATTAACTCAAAAATTTAAGAATAAAAACCCTAAAATATAGATGGTTAATTTTGTCAATCTGACCAAAAGGTACCATATCCTGTTTCTTAGGTCTTTTTACACTTCTATCTTCTCTCTTCTCCTCCCCACCCCCTCACTGCCCCATCTGCCCTTAAAGCTCTCCCTTTGGAAGCAGTCTTGTATCCTGTCACTCGATTATCTGAGAAATATTACTTATTTCAAAAACGGTTCTGTAGGGAGGACCTGAAAGGCATCTAGTGGGAATAATCAGGCCTTCTAACGGCCCTTAAATATGTATTTACATAAAACAGACCATAAATATTCTGACACATATCGGCATATGACAAGAGCCAAGGAAACTGCTGCGGACTTTGTCACAGTGCCTCTTAAGCCCTTCCCTACAGAAAAATGTCTCTTCTGCCTTCCAAACTTGAAAGCAAAAGTGCAAATGCTACCCATCCAATACAGCCTTGTGAAGTCTGTGTACCCCAGCGAAGACAAGGAAAGCAGAAAAGACCACAGATGTAGGGTTACCACAGGGTAACAGTCTCCTCTTCACTCAGCACCTTTGTTTCTTATAAAAGATAAGTCATACATAAAACTCTAGATAATAATGTGGGTGTACAAATATCCTATATACACAGACACGGCTATACGTTTAATGTTTGTTTAAGAGAAAAAAAGAGAACACAAAGTACTATCTAAAGGAAGAATTTTTAAACAAATAATAAAAGGGGAAAGGGTTCAATTTATATAACATTACGATTTAAAATAAAGAAGTTTCCCCACCCTTCTGATCAGAATCTCATTAATTTCAAGGTCAGAATTCCATTTCACTTTGGGAGACAGACTCATTTAATTTTTCTCCACCCAGGCGTATTCCTGTGTGAGGGATCCATCTCCATGGGGGATGGCACCACCACACAATGCAAACCAGGCAAACAGAAGAGTTATGGCTTTGACACTCGGAGGGAATGGATATCCGCATCTATGAGTTCTCACTTGACTAACAAGCTTCCTCCTGCTTTGGGTGTCTGATACAGGTTTGGGTTAAAAAGAGAAAACTGGAGAAAAGCTGGATTTGTTAGGAGAGAAGAAAGAAATTTTGATTTCCAGGTGTTACTTTGTGGCATATTAATTTTGAGAGGATTGCATTTTCAACTGGTATTTGGAGGGAAAGATGGGGCAGAATCTGTCACACCCTAATCCAGGGTGGCCTAGCCAGAGGTCAGATTATAGCAGGCCTTGATCACTTGCACAGACAAATGAAAATGAAAATGAAAAGAAAAGAAAATAGACTAACATGACGCCGATCCCTGTTCAGCATTTATATCCAAAAAGCAGCATCCTAACATACACATCAGCTGTACAAAGAGGGAAAAGGTGGGAGAGGAGCTAAGCCAGAAGTGAGAGAGCAGCCAGCAGTGGGGCCGTCATACAGCAGCCTTCTCCCTTAAGTGGGGAGGTCTTGGGCTTACAGACGCTGACATAAAAGACACACTTGCAACATATTTCAAAACCAAAGAGCGATGGATTTACAAGGCAGGTTGATTTTATGATGACTTTTATTGAAAAGGTACGCTGGGTTTAGGCAGATGCCTTTTAGCGCAGGAAAGTTAACACAGTGCCTAATTCAAGGAGACAGCCTGAGGAAGCAGTGCCGACAGGGGAGAGAGCTGCAATGTCTCTATTACTCTCCTCGGCATCATAAAGAGAAGAGAAAAAAGTGATATTCGTGTTGGTGATTATAGAGAGGACAAGAGCACAGAAAATAAAGAGGGGAAAGCAAACCTCAGATGTAGTTTTCTTAAGAAAACAGAATGAAGTAAATCTTAGAACAAAGGATTGGGTGGGAAAACACCCTCACTTCATAAACTCTCACCAGGCTTGAAGAACACTGCTCTGTCTACACACTGCCAGAAAGCTTCAAAACACAATTAATTTCCGATTATATGAGAAGAGAAGGTTGTAGTGCTCAACACTCCTAGTTTATAAGTTCCAAATGAAGGTTTAGTTCCAACAATTAGTGAGTGTAGCCCAAGTCCAACAAGGCACTTGGAAAACGTGAGAAAGCGGTTCCATAAGCAGAAATTAATAATAGTTGTGAACATCAAATATGGAGCAGTCACACAGGTCAACCATGTCTAGTCCTAAAAGTGAGCCCCAGGATAAGCGTCCAGCAAACCTGTTAAATCCCAAGAGAAGCCAGCTTTCTAGCCTTGAGATCACAGGGAAAACACAGCTGTTTGAAATGCTTTATGGTGATTGACGACACCTTTATCCTTCTCTGAGAAATAGCCTGATGTGGACAAGGAGGACTGAGAGTTGTGAAAATAAAATCACGTGGAGTCTGCTGCATGTGATACAATGAAAAAGCTAAAAATGATACCGAGATCAGAGAAACACAGTGAGGGTAGTAAAGAAAGGAGGGACGGATGAGTTTCTCAGGGCCACCTCCCCCCTCCCCCCGCAAACGTCCAGGAGCCTACACTTTCTAATGAAATGATACTCACTCTAGTACATCTATGGCACCCCTCTTCGCTCCAGAGTCCCCAGAGAAAAGTCAGTCATGCCCTGGAGAGAAAGGCAGTGTGAGGCGAGCTTCCCTCCGGCTACCTTCAGAAAAACCTTTCCCACAAGAACTATCAACGCACACTGACAGGAGACAAGTGAATGTTAGCACTGCACACCTATTAAACGGGAAGTAGTTGGTCCTTCCCATCACCAGCAGCATGAAAAACACCACCGACCTGTTGAACACTACTGGAAGGCAGGGCTTACTGAGAATAAGGGAGGGCTGGCACCCGAGTACTTACATCTGTCATTCCGATCCTCTGGGCTAGATGATGCTTCCCGATCCGAAATGAGACCAGAGACAGCAAAAATCTTCTTCCCGGTGTCGTCAACCTTAAGTGAACCGGGGGAGCTAGATGGCAGCTGTGTCCCAAAGTCATATTCCTTGCCATCTGCATCTGAGAAGCGCAAGTGGGGAGACTCTGTGTCATGGCAGTTCTTAAGTCTCTTGGCCGGCGTAAAGGCTGACTGGTAGCTCTCCCGGTCCTCAGTGGAAGCAAATGGCCGGAAAGCCCCCACACCACTATGATTCAGCATACTGATTGGGGTGCAATCTAAATTTGGGGGAGCAAACTGAGGGTGGAGGTGCAGTAAAGAAGGGGGGAATTCACGATTGGCAAAAGTGCCTGGCACCCCACCTTGCCGATGGTACATAGAGGCAAAGGTGTAGGAGCCGTTGGTGAATGGGATATGCACGTCCTTGTCTACTGAGACAGGTACACCGAAGGGTCGAGGCTGCTGACAAGGGATGGAAGCATCACGGCTGGCCTCAGCCGTGGACGCCAGGACCATCAGGGCTGGGGATGCCAGTGGATTGGGGAGGTAGGATGAGTTCTCCATCTTGAAGGCTGCCCGGTGTAAGTCCATCGGAGTCTCTTTCTATGGCCGGCGTCACACAAGAAACAGTCTCGCCTGGGAGGGAGGCCGAGTGGCACCTTGGATCAGGGCAGGGAATATTACTGGGGAATCATTCCTTTCTAAGACCTGTGGAAACAGCAAGGAGAAAAAAAAGAGGGGGGAGGACAGTCAGGGGGGGGAAAAGGGAAACCCCAAGTAATTGAAACACCATTCTTCTGGCTCACAGATGCTCGGGCAGGAGACACCACAGGCTTTAGGAGTCAGTGGGCAGCAGCATCAGACCGTTTTCATTCAGGAAAATCAATAGACAACTTACTGTGATGTACGCGTAGCTGACTTTGGTCCCTACACGTTCCGGGTGAAATGCGCCTGAGCCCAGCAAAGGAAAAAAAATCATAAAACCTCCAAATACAATATTCCCTGAGCAAATGAGCTTTGGAAGGCCAAGTCACCAGCAGATTAGGTGGGGCCTATATTTTAAAGGGCTTCCACCTGCATACACCACTCGTGGCAGGCCTGATGTTCAGAGACCAGGTTCTACCTCTTTGACCCGACCCTCCCTCCTCTCTTTATCCCCCTCTAACAATGCCCTGATGCTGAAAAATCCCAAAGCCAAGCATGCCTAGACCATGACCATCTGTATGTTAGTTGGTACAAATCATACATGTAGATAAATTACACACATTGGCATATACCTAAACACACATCTTCATGTATCATCTAAGACGGTTTCCAGAAAGAAGTACTGTGTGAAGAAACAACAGCTTTTTTTTCTGACACAATCTCCTCCACACAGGCTTTCTCTTTTCTGGTGAAAAGATGAAACAAAACCTTCATCAATAAAATGCCTGGCGTCTCTGACAATATTTAAAAACATAATGGGTGCCTTTGGCATATGTTCTCTAGAAGCGTCTGTCTTTCAGGGGCAGCAGAGAACAGATCGGTGATTTTAGTTACTAATGCACTCACTGTTTTAAGTGGATTTGTAAACTGCCTTGGATTTGCCATTAACATTTAAAGCAAAATGTTAACAAAATTTCTGACTTATTTTGCTCTGCTTATTGGCCCAGTCAGAGTTGATGTCCGAAAAAGGCCCCTGGAACAAATTGGAGCTTGGAAAGACTTATTTCAATTTCCCTTTTACATTTAGGTTGTACATTTTCATGGCCACTGATTCTGTTTCAAAATGTATTTTGAGAGGGGGTAAGTAGTAGAGAAGGGCTATCTGTTAAAAGTCAGGATAACATAAATACTAAGACTTAGGGACTTCAAAAATATACACCAAATAGGAACTTAATGAAACGCAAAGTATAACCCCAAATCACCATCTGCTCCAGATTATAAGTTTTAAATTGAGTCATGTCTCAAATGCCCCCTCCCTTAAAAGCCCCACCCAGCTAATGGAGTATGGTAGGCATACCCTCAAAACGAGAAACCTCAGTGAAATTGTAGATGAATACGCCTAGCTTAATGCAGTGCAAAGAGAGTATTTCCTTCTCCTATCCTGTAGCAGACGTGTCAATGACTGTTATTAATTGGGAAGATGAGTGCACACCATCAGACTGCTTCCTCATTTGGCATCTTTCCTTATAGACATCATTGCTAAATTACCAGATTATGTATCTCACATTAACGGATTTTTCTCTCTTCCAAATTTTAAATAACTTTCCTGTCAAGTTATAGCAGTGCAGGGAATGATCTGCCAAGGACAGCCAGTTAGTTTGACGAGTCTGGGAATCCTGTTCTTGGCTGTTTTCAAGTCAGATTAATGGTCACACAACACGGATGCTCTGAAAGTGGGTCTAGGGCTGTTCCAAGGGTTCTAGGCAGCTCTTTGCCGCAGATAGAACGCACTCCTTGCTTACCATCCAGAATGCCACATGAGGCAGGCTGGAGAAAAGGGCAAGACATAATACTCTTGGGGGTGAGAGGAGGAATGCCCCTCCCATACCCCTCACCCAGAGGATTCGATTTCTATTTTTACTTCCTAGATCACCTCATTATGTTAAATGAGTTTCATAAATTAGTAATCCGGCGACAGCACCGGACACTCCGGCAGAACACAGTGAATCATTCAAACCTGGTTATTCATTTGAAACTTCATTATACTGAAAATAAATCAACAATATTTTTCTAGGCCACATCTCTTTTACTCCACTGTGTGGGCGTTGGTCTCTGTGGGGGAAGGGGAAGTGCTTTTTTTTCTTCCTTTTCCCTTTTCTTTCTTACCCCTCCTCACATTAACAACTTGTATAGACGAGGCTTCAGCAGACCACAGTCATTATGAAAATCTATAGTTAATACACTCCCAATGTCAAAATGTCATGGGTTTAAACACAGAACCCAAAATAAGAAAACTAACTGACCCTCTTAATTAAAAAAATATGGATTGTAAGATAATCAGCTTGATGGAGCATTTGGATGACTGTAAAGAACCGGGCAAAGGGAAAGTAAGTAACTGTTACTTTTCTGCCTCTATGCTGATTTTTTTTAATTTAGCACTTCGTGCAAATCCAGATTAAAATAACTCCAGCTATTGATCCGAGCAGTGGAATTGACATTAATTTTAGTTCACTTCTCACTTTGCAAAGGGATCAATAGGAAGTAATAACAGCTGACATCCCCACTGAAAGGAGGAGAAAGAAGGGCTGAAGACAGAAATCGAAAAGCAACCAAATAAATCATCAGCTACTTTTCCACGGCATCAGACAAACTCCAAACAGATTGCAAAAAGTCTTTGTTGAATTAACTAAACAAGGAGGAGGGATCAATTCACGAAGCTAAATAAATTGTCTGGCAGGCAGTGAGGTTGGACAGAGGGACCAACAAATATTGAGTTTTAAAATTTCCAAATCCTTGACGTGATAGGTTTGGTTCAATTCTCTGGGAATGGGAGTTTGTTTGTTTGTTAAATCACACAACCGACCCTGGTTTATCGTGATTACAAATCACCAGCTAGCTGAATAATTAGTGAGATTACTAATTGCGTGGTTAAACATGCCAGAACCAAGACAAATGAAACGAAGAAGCTGGCGTTTGGAACGTGAAAACGTCTGAGGCAGGGCTGATGCGCAGCGCTCCACGTCTCTGGCGCGAACTGGCCACTTTCGCATTGAAAAACCGAAAGCCGTAAAGAAAGTCTTAGAGAGTGGGCAATTTCCCACCCCAGCCTCTGACCAGTCCTGTCCAGGGTATGGGCTTCCTGGCCCGCGCCGGGATCGGCATAGAAGGAAGCGGCGCTGCTGCTGCTGCTGGGAGCCAAACCCACTTGCAAATGACTGCCACAAAGAAAGCTGCAAAGCCTCCTGCCCGGAGCCAGAGCTCTGAATGCCCACCAAACTACAACCCTGTTGGCAATTAAAACGCACACACAACATCCCTCTACTTATTACAACAGGTGACATTTTTGTAGTCTCTGAACCGTTTCCAAAAGCCAGGAATTAAAATAATAGAACAAATTAAACGATATTTTCCCTTTACATAAATAAACTTTTAAAAAATTAACAGGCAACTTAAAAAGCAAAGAACAATGGGAAAAGGGGCCTGGGTATTGGGGGATTGTGAAGAACTCAGGAAAGAATTTTTCTAAGTTCACAGACTTCTTCGCTTGAAGAGAATTCCCTCACACCAAATGCCCAGAGGGTGTTTGGAAACACCGCTCTAACAGAAAAATTTACCACCATATGCGAGAGCTCAGGAAGCAAAAGGCTACCAATGGTTCCAGGGCTGTGGCCAACGCCTGCTGTTTAGACGTGGCCGGCTATTGGCCCCAGATTTGGGTAGAGACCCAGGCCCAGCTTGGCCAACGGGTGAGAATCCCAGACAGCCCGGCCTGTCCGAGAGTGCAGGGCTGCTGGGCTGCAAGGCTGCCGGCTCAGCGAGCGGGTGCAGAATTCAGCCGGTCAGTCTTCACCCGGAAAAAGCAACTCGTTTAGGGAAAACGGAGCGAGAAGAGGAGAAGGCGAGACCAACGTAAACTTGAGACCAGTGCAGAGCCGAGTCCACCATTCCTTGGCCTGACCTCTCCCTCCCGCTCTCGGTTGCCTTTACACAAAGAATACTCTAGGTCCCAACTACCTCCGCAAGAAACAATTTGCTTCTAACTTTGGGGAACGAGGGCGCCAACCAGGAAGAACCGACAAGTGCTAGGGGTCCCGGTCGCACCGAGGTAGGGCCCACGGGGCAGGGGCTCTTAGGAAGGCTGCCTTCGATCAAAGTCCAAGGACCTCATGCCCCTTAACAGCCCCGCCCCGAGGGTCACTCGAGTCCCTTCGCTGCGCGCCACCGCTCCGGCGGGCAGTCGCCAGGTTCCTTGGTTCTGGCTGTCCTGCAAATAGCCGCCGGCGCGGGGTCCTCCCGGTTCCCGAACTGCGGGAGGAAGGGTTCTGCCGCGACCGCCGGGCCGCAGCACACCGAGCCGCTCGTAGAACAGGTGTGTTTCCCTGCTCGCTCGGCGGCTGGCCCAGGTCCCGTCGGTCACCAGCGGAGCGGCGCCGCCCTGTCCTCCGCCTTCCGCCACCTTGCCCAGGATCGCCGCGAGCGAACTCTCGCCACTTTGGCCGGGGTTCCGTGGGCCAGAAGGGATGGGACGGAAGACGCCCGCGTGGTTTTTCCTCGACGCTCCTCCTGCCTTTACCCACCTCCGCTCATTTTCCATTTTGGGGCAGAACCCCCGAAACAGAGGATGAGGCCCGGACTCCAGCCGACTCTGCTCCCTCAAGCTGACTCGCCCCTTCTTCGCTGCCCGCCCTTTCCCCCCCTTATTTTTCCTTTCTTTCTCTTAACCCCTCAAGCGGAGTCCGGAGCGGAGCTGTGAGGCGAGACGTGGCTGGTGGGCATCGTGGGCAGAGAGCGCCCGAGTTTTTCTTCTAGGTTGCTCTCGGGGCAGGGAGGCGGTACAGGCCAGAGACCCCTGACGGCAAGGCCCGGCCACGCAGCGCTGAGCCCCACACCGAGCGCACTCGCCCCACGCACCCGCCAGTGCCACGCGCGCGCGGCTCTGAGCCCCGGCACTGGCCCTCCGCAGGAGCCATGGCCAGGGCCCGAGAACGCAGCGCGTGCTTAGCCGGGAGCTAGAGCTAGTTCTCTGCCTCCCAGCAGCCCGAACCCCCGCTACTTCGGGGCTTCAGCACGTCCTGGCCCCTCCAGGGTCCACCTGGGCCCCGAGTTCTTGGAGGGGCTCTTGGAGCGGAGGACCGACCCGGCATCCCCTCTAATGGCCTCACCACCGTGGGCGGCCTCGCCCGGGGGGCCACACGGAAGCTCTCCGCCCAAGTTTGTTGTGCCCTGGAAGAAAAGGCTTTCCCTTACAAAGCACAAAGCGAAACGCCCAGGCCGAGCCCTGAAAAGCCTGGGGCTGGGGAGGGGGGCGGCCGGAGGCTCAAGCGCGCGGTGGCTGGGCTGGGCTCGGGCGGAGAAGGTCGCTCGGCCCGGGCTGACGAGCGCGGTGGCGGTGGCCGCAGAACTGCAGCGACCGGCGTGCTCGCTGAAAAGTTTTGTTCTCAAGTCGGAGGGAAGAGGAATTGTTACTCAGTTTAAGGCAGCTCTAAAATAAAAATAAAACTACCAAAAGAGCAACGCTCTGCTGTCTACACAGTGGTCTTCCAGCCCCGCGCTATAGAGCAGCGAGGACAGAGTCCCCACCCCGAAAATCCCTGGAGACCCCCCCACGGTCAGGCTGCTCTAAGGCCAGGCCGGTTCAGCCGAGCGGAGCTGGGAATTTACGGGTTGCGTTTCGAACGGTGCACCTCAGTGCCAGCACCTGCCTCCTTCCTGCCCACTGCGTCTCCCCCCACCCCTCTCTCCACGCCCTTCACACCCTCCCGGGTTCGGAAAAAGTAAACCGAACACCCGGGGCCCCAAGGCTCCCAACCGCTCTTCGGGTACCCCACCCTGCCGGTCGTATGAAGAGTGGGGGCGGTCGGGGTCCTTTCTCCTTCGGACAGCTCGTTCCCCATCCCGCCCTCCGCCTCTGGCTCCCCACTGAGTACCACCCGGTCCCGGCCCCGCCGGAAATCACCGCGGGATACACAGGAGAGCCCGGCGAGAGGGCCATTCTTGAGATCGACCCAAACAAAGTGGGTTCGGGGCTTATTAAAAGGTGGAGGAAAGAAGTCCTGCTCCCTTCCCTTACTGTCCCCTCACTTTCCCCACTTGCCCAATTCCCGAGTCTGGTCCCTCCCCCTCGCACCCCCCAAATAAAACACATTAAGGAAAACTCAAGACGGAAAGTTTGAGCGAGGCAGCGCACGGAGTGCGCAGAGCACCGGAGCCGGAGGCACAGCGGTGAAGATCTAAGACCTGCCAGTCCACGTCCCAGCCCCTGCCCCTCTCGGGTGGCGGGGGCGGGGGCGCCTGAATCCTTAGGAAACCGACCTGGAAAGTTATCCAGGCTCCTGAGCAATCCTGCCGCCCTGGCACCCACCCCTCTCGTGTACGCACACCCATCCACACCCCTTTCTGGTCTCCATACTTGCCGCGGAAATTCCTTGGGAGAACGGTCGCACTTTTTAGAATACGGAGGGAAGAAGGCGGTGAGTGTGGTGCATGAAAAGTGCCGGGTGCGCAGAGCCGGAGGAGGCAGTGGTGGTGGCGGCGGCGGCAGCGGCAGCAGCAGCAGTAGGCGGCTGGCCCCGGGTTTGTGTTCGCGAGCTGCCTGGGATTGCATGTACAGATCAAGAGACTCGGTTGGTGTGAGAGAAGGAGCAGTGCTGCCTCTCAGCGCTGGCTCTAATCAGTGAATGAGCCTCCACTCTCCCAGGGACTCGGAGACACACACGCGCGCACGCACACACACACATACACACGCACACATTCTCTCACACTCACACACATACAGGCACTCTGAGCATTGAATACATTAGGGCACTAAGGGACTCTGGGAAATGGAGTCCAGACCCAGGGCACTCCTGGAGAACAGACCTATGGGCCCTCACCAAAGAGCTGGAAAGTCTTGGGGTTGCCAGACATTGTGGAAACTGAAGAGAGCTCTTGCTTTTGTTCACACACCCCCACCCTGAAAGATCTCAGCCAATGGTTTGGTGCTCTTCTTCCTGTCCTGAGCCAAAAGTGACCAAGAATAAGTGGGTAAATCTTTAAGATTCACTCCCACTGCTACTAAATGACACCCAGAATCTGGCTCCCTCAGAAACTTGGTATTTTCTCAGAAAAACCCTACTTACTGCTTTCCTCCTAGAATACTTCTCTGGGTCTTTGCTTAGAACAATAAGATAAGAAATAAATATAAATAAAGCCATAACTTTAGAAAGGGCCTTAGTTTAGCACCCAGATTTGAGAAGAAAAATTTTTGTCAATGTTTATTGTAACAGTTTGTTTCAAGTAATTTTATATGATCATTTAATTCACCAAAGACAGAAAATTAAGTAGGGGAAATGGATGGAGAAGTAACATTCTCCAAGTGCCTCCTAGGATCAGAGTCACAGGATCTAATGCCTTTACATAATCTCATTTAATCCTTACATTAATTCTGGAGATAATATCATTAATTTATATGTAGAAGGAGAAACTGAGGTTAGAAGAGTTTTGTAATTTGCCAATGGGAAGATGGTTAACAAGTCTAAAATAGCAGGTAGTCAGGGCTCTGAAAGCAAAGCCCAACCAAAATCTAATCCTGGTTTTAAAAATTGTCCCTTTGTTTTGTAGCTCAATTTCTGAAATCTCAGATTTCTCATCTGAAAAAAAAAAAAAAAGAGGGTAGGGGTACATACTCCTAGTAAGAACCAGGTGGGATTAGAAATTGTTTTTCTAAAAAGCACTGAGTCTCAATGTCTCATTCTTGCTATTATTCCATGGTCCCTTTTGAAAATGCTCAACAGAAAGGCAGCATATAAATGTCATATGTGTTTAGGTGTCCATATGTTGTTAACATTAAATTTTTTTCTTTTTTTTAAAGATTTATTTATTTATGCATACAAGCTGGGGTACAGGCCAGAGGCGTGGGGTGGCAAGAGGGTTCACCAGAGACAGAGTGGGGAGCAGAATAGGCAGGTCAGAAATACACTGCTGAGGGGAGCAGTGGGCAAGGCAGGAGAGGTCTGCCACACCACGTGGGAATCTCCCCAGCTGGGCATCGAACTCGCATCACCGCTGCCGACAGCTCCACAGTGCAGCGCTTAACCGCTGCGCCACCAGGGAGGCCCTAACATTAAAAATTTTTAATTAGCAACTCTAAGTAAATAATTTGATCAGAGTCCTGTGTTTATGGCTATTTCTGTCTCTGTAATTCATGGGATGAGGGTTGTTTGTTTGGAAACATCTAAGCTTTTATCCATGTGTAGTTTATTCATTCACACAGTAGTGTATTTATTGTATTATGCACTAGATTATTCTTTCCTGCTAGGTTGTAAGTTTCATGAGGACAAGAACTGTGTTTGTTTTACTAAACATTATACCCGTAGCATCTAACAGTGTTAGTCTCTCAGTTGAATGAATGAATGAGAATATAAAAGTAAAATGAACAAACAAAATTTCTTCCCCAGAGGAGCTCCCACACTAGTAAGGGAGACAAAGAAAGAGTTAGAAATCAATTTGATGAGTGGTATACTTAGGGTGACCATGTAGTTCATTGGTCTGAGATAAGTTAAATAAAAGGAGGCACTATTAGTAATTACATTGGGATGGCAGGCATGAACTGGGACCATCCTGAGCCAAACAGGTTGAATGGCCACCCTAGCTACCTAGGGTATTTTATCCATTCATTTAACAAGCATGTATTAACTGGTCCAACCACTATGGAAAGCTGTATGGAGATTCCTCAAATTGCTAAACATGGAGTCCCATACGACCCAGCAATACCACTTTTGGGAATTTACCCAAAGGACACAAAAACACTAATCCGAAAGGATACATGCACCCGTATGTTCATTGCGGCACTATTCACAATAGCAAAGGTATGGAAGCAACCCAGATGTCCAAAAATAGATGATTGGATCCAGAAGATGTGGTACATATATACAATGGAGTACTATTCAGCATGGAAAGAAGATAAACACA
>PVIJ01000156.1:0-117360 GCA_004024925.1 Scalopus aquaticus
GGCCTGCCCCCGCGAGGGTCACTCACCACCTTGTTGATAGCCAGGGCTTGCTGGGGGTTCTCGCCGTCCAGCCGCGTCAGGGGCTTGGTAAGCGTCTGCCCGGGGCTGGGCAGGGACGGGTCCTGCAAGGAAGGGGGGGCAGCGCTTGAGCAGGGCTGGGCTGTGCAGAGGCCCGGGGACGGTGCGCGAGCCTGAGGGGGGCTGTGGGAAAACCATCTGAAAAGTGCATCCTCGCTGCTCTTCCCAAGTAAAAAATGGACGCTGTTCCCGCAGGAAACTCAGAACACACGGAAGGGGCGACCGGAGGGGCCACCATTAGCAAGCCACCCCAGAGAGAACATCTCAGCCCCCCTTCCCGCAGGGCTTTCTGAGGACCGTTGGGGTGTTTTCTGTGCAGTTTTGGCCCCCGCCTTTGCCTCCCACACGGCAGCCCGGCCGTCTCCTTTGCTCCAACACCACGGCTGGAGTGGTGGGCAACGCCCAGGGGGTCGCAGAGGTGTGGTACCAGGTGGCAGTAGCCGGCGAGGCACTGAGGTGACGTTCTGAGCGCGAAGCAGCTGAATCGCAGTGGCGGGAGGCGGAGGGGCAGGGTGGGTGCTGCTTCTAAGGCGCCGCAGGGCTACCCTGGGGGAGCCGGGGGGTCAAGCAGGAGGAGTGGAGGCCTGGGGGGCCCACCTGAAAGCTGGTGGAGATGAAGCTGGAGAAGGGGAAGCGGTCGATGTCCGGCGGGAGGGCCAGGCTGGTCCGGGCGGGCGCCTCCGGGGGCAGGGACTCGGTGATGCTCTCGGCCTGGCTGTGCTGAGCGCCTGCGGACGCCCGAGGCTCCCAGGTGATTCCCGGCTCCCTCCGCCCTCAGCCCTCCCAGGAGCCCAGAGGGAGCGCAGCAGCAGGTTCAGGGGAGCCCAGGGCCGTGGGGGGCAGACCCCCTGCTGGGAGGGGCTGGGGGGCCCAGGCGAGAGCGAGGCCCTGAACACTCACCTTCCGCCTTCTGCAGCATGACGGCCAGCTCGGCCGGGATCTCCAGGCGCCCCAGCTCCTGGCAGAGGAGCGAGAGGAGGGGTCAGGCCGCCCAGTGTGCTGCTCGCCCCCAGAACTATCAACTGCCCCCCAAGGAGCCCAGACATTCAAGCAAAGGGGTCCTAGGGCTCCTGGGGGTAACCAAGGCACCCCATTCTCAGAGGACACAATGATGCCCCTGAGGGGCGGGACACTCCCGGGGCCCCATACTCTCCCCCAAGCCCCGTTCAGCAGGTTCGGGCGCACCCCGCAGACATCCCTTCAGCGTCCAGCCACCTACCATGCTCGGCATTTTGTCAGTGACCCCGCCGCTCTGCTGGCCACTGCGAGGCCGGGGCTGTTGGTGGAGATGCAGAAGAGCTGATGCCCCGTGCACGGGCCCCGCGAGCCTCAGCAGCACAGCTGCCCCCTCTGCCCTCCGTGGGGGTGTGCCCCAACACCAGCAGAAGAGCAAGCACAGGCCCGGAGGACCCCTCTGCCCGCCAGAGCCCCCACCAGCCTCAGTGCTGCGGGCGTCTCCACCTGCCTGCCCAGGCACCAGGAAGCAGGCAGGAAGGGAAGGAATGGTCCGCGGGACAAAGTTCAGCAGGGAGGGGCCAGCGAGGGGCACTATGTGGGCACCGACCTTTGAGCTGCTTTATGGCCCTCCAGTTGGAGTCATCAGGCCGAAGAGGGGAGTGGGTGGGCCCCCAGGGAAGGCCGAGGGGAAGCGAAGACACCCCAGGAGGGAGGGGACCGGGCCAGGGACGGGGCAGCACCGGGTGAAGGCGGGCAGTGACCGCCGGGGCAGCCCCCGCCTGGCCGCTTCCCGAGCTCCCCAGTGCGGAGCCCCGCCCAGGCCTGCACCTGCCGTTGCTGGCGTCTCCGCAGCAGGGGCCGGGCCACCCGCAGGGCGGTGTGCAGCTGCCCCAGGGCCGCCCGCCGCCGCAGGTAGCGCTTCCTGGAGGGGGAAGAGGGCGTGAGGGTCCAGCCCGGCGCCAGAATCCTCCCAGCAGGACGAGGCTGCGCTGCCCTGGGCCCCGGAAGTTGCAGGGAAGGCCAGAGGCTCTGAAAGAACAGGGGCTGAGGGCTGTTAAGCCCGGGGCCAGGCGCGCACCCTGCACCCAGCCCTGCGGGCGGCCTCACATCCCATTATTCATCTGGTACCCCCACTGCTTCCGAGTCACTTCTCTGAGCCACAAGGTGTCAGAGATGTGACTTTACCTCTCTGGTTTAGCCTCATCGCCTGTAAAATGAGGCGTATGGGCACGCCTGCCCCACTGTTACAGCCAAGGAGTGAGCAGAGAGAAGCAGTGGGACATAAAAATGACAAAATGCCATCACCGGAACTCTCACAGGAGACCCCAGAAGGGACAATGTTGAAATAAAATGTCAGGATTTGGGGTCCGCTGGTGGCGCAGGGGCTGAAGTTTCAGCACTATGAAGCTGTCGCCAGCCACTGTGGCCTGAGTTCGATCCCCGGCCAGGGAGCTTCCCACAGGGCGCGGCAGACCTCTCCTGTCTCCCCGCTGCTCCCCTCAGCAGTGTGCTTCAGTGGATCCGCCTGTTCTGTTCCCCACTCTGTCTCTGGTGAGTCCTCTCACCTCCCGCACCTCTGGCCTGCGCCCCAGTTCTTATATACATACATAAATAAAATAAATCTTTTTTTAAAGAAAGAACAGGCAAATGCAGAGAGACAGGAAGTAGGTTGGAGGCGAACGGGGAGGAGGGCGCAGGAGCCCCAGCAGCCCCAGCAGGCTCCCCGCGGCCGAGGCGCGCGCCAGCCAGGCGTGCAGGCCTGGAAGTGCACTGCACGAGGCTGCACCACGGAACCCCCAGGACGCCTTTCCCAGAGAGCATCGCTGTCACGGGGGGCTGTATGCTTAGGGCCACGGTTCTGTTGGTGACGAAAACATCTGGGCGGCGCAGTGACGGGCGGTCACTGCCCGGCGGCCCCCCTGCTGTCCACTGCACTGCCTGCGTTTGTTCTCCGCGCTTTTACCATCACGTTCGGGGGACTGGCGGCTGGCTGGCTGTCTGCATGTGACTACCCAGCTCGCCCGGAGACCCCGCTTCTCCCCCCACCCCGGTGACCTGTGGCAGCTGGAGGTCAGCCAAGAGCTGCTGAGTGCACGGGCAAACTCGCTGGGACGGGCAAACGGCTCGCGGAGCCTAAAGAGCCCGAGTGTAAGTCTGGCCTCCACGGGGGCCGGAGAGAGGCAGGGCCTTCCACAAGCTGAGCCCAGCCTTTAAAAGCTTCTTGCTACACAGGGGAGAACAGACTAGAACAGAGGATGCTCAAGGCACTGGGACTGCAGTGGGTTGTGGGGCCTCAGCAGGTAATGAGCTTGTCGTGACCGGGGGTGTTCAAGCAGCCTGGTGCTGAAGAGAGGGCCTGCAGCTCCCTGACCCGGCCTCGCCGCCTGCGGAGGCCCGTCCCACCCCACCCCTGCAGACCTGGCCTGCAGGCCACGCACGCGCGCCTGCATCTGAGACAGCAGGCGGAGGCGCTGGCGGGACAGGCAGGCGCGGAGGCCTCGGTGCAGGATGAGCAGGGCCTGGGAGCGCCGCTGGGCCCACCGCTGCTCCAGCTGCTGCCACCCGGACCCCCGCAGCAGGACCTGGGGGCAGAGGCTGCGGCTGGAGGTGACTGGCACAGGGGCAGGGCCCGCCCTGCTCTTCCCCTCAGGCCTCAGCCTCCTCCCTTCCAGCCCGACGGTGGATCTTTCCGGGGCCACCCAGCACCACTCCATCTCCCCCCCACCCCCAGGGACCACCAAGTCCTGAGTTTGCCCCTGTGTTTCCCAGAATGCTCCTCTCGCTTTCCATCCGCCCCCCACCCCTGCACACGCACGCCTACCTGGGTGACGCCGAGGTGACAGAGGGGCGACTCGGGCCCCAGCACCTGACTCAGGATGGTGCCACACCTCTCCCGGTCAGAGGAGTCGCCCTGCATCTCTGACCCCAGGGTCCGGAACCTGCCCCAGGACAGACAGCGAGGGGGGCACAAGAATGGCACCTCCACCTGTTGGACACCCCAAGCCCCTGGGCGTCTCTGTTCAGTCTCTAAGTCACTCAAACGAGGGTTGGCAAGCACCCCTCTGTGCCAGGACCCGGGAGACTAGTGAGTGGAGGCGGGGAGAGGGGCAGGGAGGCAGGGAGGGTGGGGAGAGCCTGGGCAGCGAAAGGAGAGAGATGGGGCGAGGAGGCGAGGGAGAGGAGGGGCAGGGCGGAGAAGGAGGGTGAAGGCGAGGAGGGAGGGAGGGGCAGGGGCCAGGCCCTTGTCTCTGGGCAAGGGGGTCTGCCAGTCACCCCAGGGGCCTTCCTGGTCAGGCCCAGCCTGAGGCCCTACCTGGCCAGGAAGGCCTGGAAGGGCACGCGCACGGGGAAGTTGGCGCTGCGGGCACATATGGTCTCCAGGACACCGGCCTGGCGCAGCTGCTCTGCCACGTGGGCCACATCAAAGAGGCCCGGAAGCTGCAGCGGTGGGAGAACAGAGGGGGGCTGGGGGCTGGGGCCGGGAACTGTGGGCGCTGGGGCAGGGCAGGGCCAGGCGGGGTCTCGGGGCCAGGGAGAGCTCACCTTCCCAGGGTTGGGGCTGAGGCACTGGATGAAATGCACGTGGCTCCTGATGGGTGGAAGGGGGGTCACCTGGGCATAGACCAGCCCCCCATACGAGACCTGGGGCGTGGGGGACAATGTTCTCACCTGCCCAGCTGGGCTATGAGGTCCCCCAGGGACTGCTGGAAGCCAGAGGCCAGTGTGGGTTTGCCTCGCCTGCCCCCAGGCTGGGGTTCTGCTTCCCGGAACAGGCTGCCCACCAGCTACAGGGGGAGAGGAGCCGCCCGTTCCCCCACACTCCTGGGAGCTGGGATGAGCCAACCCAAGGCGCGAGCCCCACAGCAGGTGCACCCACCCGGGAAGGGCAGAACGGGGGATGGAGTGGGGGGGCGGGGGCCCGGGAGGGCTGACACGGCACCTGCAGCTGGCTCTGGGCCAGCATCTCCACCACAGCTGGGTCTAGATGATCCCGGTTTCTGTTTAAAAACTTGTGAGCCTGCAAGAGACAATGGGGGTGCGGGGAGTGGGGAGTCGGCTGGGTGTGGAGGCTGGTCCTTTGGACGAATCCAGCCTCTCCCCGCTGAGTCAAAAGGTCGCTTTTGCCTCTTCAACAAATGACAGTGGAAATCCACATGAAAATGAGTAAAATTGGGCTCCTATCTCACCAAATATAAAGATTAACTCAAATGAGTGGAGCAAAGACCTAAATCTAATACCCAAAACAACACATCTCTCAGGAGAAAACTTAGAAAACTTTGGATTTGGCAATGACATCTTCAATGCCAAGAGCATCACACACAGAAGAAAAAATAGAGATATTGGACTTCATGAACAGGTGAGACTTCTATGCATCTGGACACCATTAGAGAGAGCAAAAAAAGAAAATTCCACAGAAGAGGAGAGAATATTGGCAAACTATTTATTACTAAGTAATTAAAATCCGGATCAGGTGAAGAACGCCTACAACTCAGGAACAGACACTTCTTCTACAAGATGTGTCTGTCGCCCACAGACACTCCGCATCACCGGTTCTTAGCGGAAACACAAATCAAAACCGCAATGAGCTGTCGCTCTGGGTATCCAGCCTCGGGGATAGCGATAACTTAAAAAATCAGAAACCAAGAGGTACAGAAACTGGAATCCTCGTACACTTCTGGTGGGAACACAAAATGGGGCAGCCTCCAACGGTGGGCAACAGGCTCTGGGTTCCTTAAAAAGCTCAACGTAGAATTACGTATCACCCAACAATTCCACTCCTGGGTAGAGACCAAAAGAAATGAAAGTGGAGACTCAAACAGATGTATGTCCACCCAGCATCATCAGTCAAGAGAGTCCAAGTACAAACAACTCAAGTGTCTACACAAATGGTGGTCAGGCCACACTGGAATATTACTCAGCCATGAAAAGGGATGCACAAATGGTTACATGCTACGATTGCTGAAACTTGGAAACATTATGCGAAGGGAGACAGTCAGACACAAAAGGATGGTGCATAGGTAGTGCAAACACTAACAATTGGTTTTTCCTTTTATAACACAGGTCCCAGACTCAAACTTTGATGTCCCGGCACCGCCTCAAAGAGGCGCAGCTCAAGTAAACACAGGCGTCATAGAACTAGAGAGCCAGGCTGCCTCTCCACCCGGGGCTCTGTGTTGTGCACACAGTGGACCAGTTGGGGCTGACGTGTCCTGTTCCTGCTCCTCCTTTCTTTCTCTCTTTTCTTTTTGTCTTTGTTCCCAAGCTTCCTATGCCCCCTCCTATGTTTCACATTCCCCAATAGTGAGTCCAGGAAACCTGAGATCCCCTCCCTGCAGTCCCAAGCCCCCACTCTCCCCCTCAACCTCACTGTGCCCAGGTATGTTGTGTGTGATTTCCAGTAAGAAATCTCCACATTTTCCAAGTAAGAAATCTACTTTTTTTTTTTCAAAGTCTCCTGGTTATTGCAGAAGGGCATCTTGCACTAGGATAAGAACCCAGGATCAGTCCAGCCATAACAATGACTTAAAAGAGGAACTGTCGGGCCTCCCCAGTGGCGCAGCGCAGCTGTGGAGCTGTCGGCAGTGGCGATGCGAGTTCAACGCCCGGCCGGGGAGAATCCTACATGGTGCGGCAGACCTCTCCTGCCTCGCCCGCTGCTTCCCTCAGCAGTGTGTTTCTGATCTGCCTGTACTGCTCCCCGCTCTGTCTCTGGTGAACCCTCTCACCGCCCCACGCCTCTGGCCTGTACCCCAACTTGTATGTATAAATAAAAAATAAATCTTTAAAAAAAAAAAAAAGAGGAACTGTCTAGGGAAACTCACCCAGCCAGGTGAGCACCTCAGGCGTGTCTCAATAGACTGAAACAGACAGGAATGGGGCGTGTGTGTGACAATGCCACTTTATGAGATGCCAAGAACAGGCAAATTTATAGACAGAAAGCATTTAATGGATAGAGTTTCTGTCGGGGATGATGGAAAATTCTGGAACTGCACAATGATGGTGGTTGTACAACATTGCCAAGGATGCAGATAAAGCCACTGAAGTGTACACTTAAAACAGTCGAAATAGTGTTAGGTATATCGTATGACTTTTTTTTAAAGGCCACTTCGTTAAGTATCCAGTTTCTGTATATGCCCTTGGATCTGTTAGTGGACTTTCAACTCTGTTCCACTGATGTGTCTGTTTATCAGTGACACACGCTTGGTTACTTGAGCAAATACCTCCATCATCTTTTGCCGGCGGTATCTTATTGGCTCTCCTCAAGCATTTCTTTTCCAGACAATGCTTCAGGGTAATTTTGTTGAGACCCATTCCCTTCTTCTCATAGACAGCCCCACTTTGTTTTCGACTTGAATTGTAGTATTGTATTGAATTGCAGTATTTTCTTAACTGGTAAATAACACTGGTCAACAAATTTTTACAAAAGTCATGTTACTGAAATAAAATTAGTCATTTCCTATCAATTTTTATGTGCTCAACATGAATATGACAGTCAAATTCTAATTTTGGCTCTAACTTTTTTGTAATCTGCAATAAATGGATGCATATCACAAAATGCATGCCGGTAGTAATAGGCCTACAGTTAATACCTGTAAAAAATCAAGTCATAGACTACTTCTTAGATTTCTTCGCTTGTCTCTTGTACAGCTGTTCAAGAATAGAACAGATGGAAGATGGTTTCCATTGTGCAAAAGCACAACCTTAAGACTCAGTTTCAAAGAGTCTAGAAATAGTCTCCATTCTTGTGGGTCATGAGTGATTTCTAAGGCATTTATGAGGCCCTCAAAATAGGAACA
This sequence comes from Scalopus aquaticus, assembly GCA_004024925.1. Taxonomy (NCBI): domain Eukaryota; kingdom Metazoa; phylum Chordata; class Mammalia; order Eulipotyphla; family Talpidae; genus Scalopus; species Scalopus aquaticus. The sequence continues at coordinate 7,833 of PVIJ01000156.1, forward strand.
GAATACCAGGGTACTTTCCTTTCTGGAGAAAGGCTCCAACTGCTGGTGGTGCTTTCAATAGAAAGTAATTGTGACATCTTCTTCTAGAAGATTCCATGTTGGAGTCTTGATCCTAGCAATTCTGCCTTGTTCTTGGATAAGTCCAAATCATGAACCAGGTCATTTAGTTCTTTCTGTATGAGTCTGTGTGGGGTTGATGATGCACCACAGTGAAAATCTGGATCACTGCATGCTGATGGAACAGGAGAACAGGTTGGCTCACCCTTGTACTCATCAGATGAATCAAGAGAATATTCTGCTGGAGGTTCTGGAATAGGAAGTCCCTCACCATGTGGAACTGGTCTCAATGCAGATGGAATGTTTAGGTAGACTATTCTCGACTTCTTTTGCTTCATTATTCCACCAGAAAGAGGACGAACCAAGCAGAAGTAACAGTCTTTTATGTGGTTGCTTGGCTCTCTCCACACCATGGGGACTGCAACCGGCATGGATGGTCTTTTGCCATTTAACCATTGTGAAAGCTGTGTTGTACATGTAGCACAGCACAGATGTGGGGCCCAAGGCTTGTCTTGATCACCAACCTTGCATCCCAAGTAAAGATGACAACCCTTCTTCACTTGAGAAGAAGTCTTTCTTCTGGTTGGCAAATGGCACTTCCCCACAAATATAGCAGAAATTATCCACGCTATGAATGCACTTTTGAGGCATTACTGTTTGGTATTGTGCCTAAATGGATAAAATAATAACAGTTCTATGGAACAGTAGCATAAACTCTCTCACCCAAAGTCTGAAATATTTTCAGTGCTTTCTGACAGGGCTTTATATAGTGCACTGCTGACGTCAGCTTACTTTAGCAGCCGCCTGGCAGTAGTATTGCATTGCATCAGAAAATGATGCCATCAACTCTGGATGATGTGTGCATGATGGTATTATGCAATGCGATGCAAGATGACATAATTCTAGGCTGATTTAGGATGTTGTTGCAGTCCTACTGGATAAATTTACACGGTGAAACATAAAATGAATTACATAAATAACTTCAAAACGAGGACTAACAAAAAATTTTCAGGGTTATATTCATGTTCAGCACACCAAGACACTACAGATTAGGGCCTTTTTAAGTCAGTAATGATCTCACTGTTGACCAGTGTAATCAACAATCTTAGGTCTTCCCAACAGAAATGGAACTTGCCTTCACATCTTCTTTTGTGACTTTCAATACAGTTTCATAGTTTTTTTGTTTAATCTCCTTGTGTTTCTGGTTTGGGTAACTCCTGGGAAGTTGGTATTATTTCCCTACAAACAGCCTGTCACCGCCTCCAGGAAGCCCTCTCTGACTTGCCCCACCAGTCATACCATCCTACCCATTTGGCCCCGCCCACTCCGTTTAGTGGCTCCTCTTCTGAGCAGGCATGCAGCTGCTGTGAGACTCAGAAAGAGAAATGAGAGCCCTGCAGGGAGCACCCCACGTGGGCAGTACCTGTCCCACCATCTCCATGTTGCCCCACTTAATCCTCAGACAAGGCGCTAGAGCAGATTGCCACTCTCATCTCACAGATGAGAAAACGGACGCTCAGAAGGGGACAGCCTGCAGCATCAGAGGCAAGTCCCACTCCATGCTCTGCCCCTCCCGATCTAGAGGGTCCCAGGCCTCACTCAGCCCACCCCATAATTCTCAACCAGAGCTCAGTAAATCGCACTAGACCTGGGTGGGGTTGAGCATCCAGGTAGGGACAGATGGCCAAGCCCTGGAAGGGACTTCCCCTCCCTTCTCCCTCCCACCATCAGGTGACTCAGCTCAGGAGGTGACACCAGGGTCACACGGCCTGCTCTGACTCACCCCGAGTCTCTCTCTGGGGCCAGATACCTGGTAGGTGACAGTGCCCGCGTAATGCCGCACGGAGAAGATGGGAAGGGACAGCTGGGGCTTGGCGTAGCACGGGTGGTCGCCGTGGTGATAGTGGCACTTCTGGAGGAAGGTGTGGTCCGTGGCCTGAGAAAAGGAGAGAGCGGCTCAGGCCTGTGCACACCTGCGTGCCCAGGGACCAGACACCAGACACCAGACGAGCTCTGGCTTTGCTCCTCAGACTTCCTCCTCAGCCAGGAACTGTCATCCACTTCTAGCCCTTCTAAGGGGTGTGCCCTTTCCCAGCGACAATCTGAACAACCAAGTGACTCAAGGACACCAGAGGTGTCCTCACACGCGGAAACCACCAAGGTCAGCACGAGCCTGGGGCTGTGACACCTGACACAGTCGCCGAAGAGAAATCGAGTCAGCCCCGCCATGGAGACGGTCTCGCCGGGCCAGGCGCTTCTAAACGCCTTTCCAGCCACTCTGACGAGGCACCCGCGAGAGGTCATCACCCGCAGCCAAGGAGCTGGGACCTCCACAGAGGAAACGCTGCCTTCGTGTCATAAAGACGGGAACAGACAGTTTGGGGTAAAGGCACCCCAGCTCAACACCCAGTTCGGATTCAGAGTGCTGCTTCAAAGAACGGAGCCCTGAGTGATGCCGCTGAGCCCCCAAAACCAAGCTGGGTGATGAACCAAGTGGCCCTGAGACATCAGATGCCCGAGATGTTTTAATGATAAAACGCAGGGCCTCCCTGGTGGTGCAAGTCTCAGCACCGTCAAGCTGTCGGCAGCCACTGCAGCACGAGTTCGATCCCGGGCTCGGGAGCTTCCCACAGGGCGCAGCAGACCCTGTCTCCCCGCTGCTCCCCTCAGCAGTGTACTTCAGTAGATCCGCCGGTTCTGCTCCCCACTCTATCTCTGGTGAATCCTCTCACCGCCCCCCCACCTCTGGCCTACACCCCAGTTCTTGCATGCATAAATAAATCTTTAAAACACTGGTATACATATTACATGTACCATGTATTTGTCTCTATTATATATTTGTCATAGGTAATAAATTTATTAATGAACCGTCATAATCTTGTTGGACCATTTTACCATTATTTTTCACCTTTCACTTTCAAATTCTAATTAGGAAAATGGGGGGACATCTTATACCTGGGGTCACGAGTGAGATTCCAGAGGCCCAAGCCCCGAACAAATTCTGGTGGCGCCATGTCCCCCACCAGAGCCAGGCAGGTGCGGCCTTATTTTTGGCTCTCTGTTGTGTGCTTCACATCTCTCTCCTGCCTCCTCAAAGCGGGGAAGGACGGGGTCTCTTTCGCTCCCTCTTTTATCTCTAGCACAGTTCCTGGCACACATATTCATTCCTTCCTTCCATCATTCATTCATTCCACCTTTAGTGAGCTCTTAACAAGAGCCCGTCTCACAGGGATCCAGCTCTGATGGAGCTCGGCCTAGGGCGGGGAGCGCGTTCGTGATGAACACACACTGACAGCAGTGGGCACGCGTGACGTGAGCTGGAAATGGGAGAGGCTGAAGATAATGGGGAGCTGTTTACATAGTAGAGGATGGAGGCAGTCGACAGTATTTGTGGAATGGATGCACCATGCCCTGAGGTTGCCCCCTACTGGTCGGAGGCCAGCAGGACCCTGGACCCAGGACCCTAGAAAGCTGGGTGTAAGCTCTGCTCTGTCCCTCGCACCCCTGCCCAGTCCAGCTGACCGACTCTGCCGCAAGGACTCGGGGAGTCTCAGAGAGGCATCGCATTCACTGTCACCCATATTTGAACCCGCTTACCTTCCCCAGCTGTGCCGAGGGCCTGGGGTCCCTGACCCCACATCCTTTTTGCTCCCCTGAGAGGCTCTGCCAGCTCTGGCTGGCCCCAGGGCCTCCACGCCTTGTCCCTGCTCTCACCTGCGACAGCCCGGTCTGGGCATCCAGAATACTCAGGAGGCTGTGGGGCTGGTCCACCAGGAGGTCCAGGCAGGTCCCCCACGGAGCCTGGGGGATGGACACCCAGGGCAACGACTCTCGCCGACACGCCTCCTGGGGACAGTGTTGGGTTGTCTGCAGAGCCCACTCACATTCACGGGGGGACCTCATGGGAGCCCGGGCCGGGGTCCTCCCACTTCATACGTAAGTAACTGAGGCGCTGAGACACTGAGACGGCCCAGGGCAAGGGGGCTTGGGGCCCGAGCTCTCAGGGCAGCGCCCGGGGGGAGTGGGCACCCTGCCGTGCCCACATCGGCTCCGGTACCTCCTCCTGGGCTAGGAGTGTCTGGGTGCAGAAGAGCTGCAGGCGCTCGCTGGCGAGGTTGTTGCACAGCTGCTCCAGGCCGTTCACCCGCAGCGCCTGGGGACAGACGGGCAGGGAGGTAAGCACCACACGAGGTGGGGGCACAGGGGAGATGTGGGGGCCGGTGCACAGCCTGGTGCCCTCACCGCCCCCACAGGGCTGCCTGCGTCCTCCCCAGCACGCCGGAGCGTTGCCCCAGGGCTGCGCCTGCAGCACACAGGGCCAAGTCCAAAGGCGCTGACACAGCCTGCAGGCCGCCTCAGCCTGCTCCGCCAGAGTCAGGCCTCCCCACGACAGCCACGCCCTGTCCTCTGCCCAGCAGGACTGCGGGCTTTGGAAAGCTTCTGGCCACAGCCAACCTATGGTGTGGAAGGCACCTTCTCCTACAGTCTAGCCTCCTGGCTCTCAGAGTCCCACGTCCTCACAAGCGGGGCGCCAGGCTGCCACCTCCGAGAAGCCCTCCGTCATTCCTCCCCTAGGGATTAAACTTCTTCCTTTGTGCCCCGTTGCACTTCACTAGGGGATTAAGTAAAGCTGGCACCTCATGCAGCTTTATACAGAGGGTTTTGACACATTCTAACACACACACACACACACACAATCCAGTGTCCAGGACACACTGGAGAGCAAGACAGAGCAGGGGCAGTAAACAGTGCCCACCCAGGGGCTGAGGGCGGCTCTGCCTCCTCTTGCTCTGGCCCCCTCTTCCTTGCCCTGAGGAAGCAGGATCTTCTAGAAAGAGTTTACGAAAATTCAGGCTGATCTGGGTAACGTCCCCCTTCCCTCTCCTCTTGGTGCCTCCGACAAGACTTCCTACCCCGGCACCTCTGCCTTCTTCTGCCCTCACGGCTCCCAGAGCCTGCAAGACCAAAGTTGCAGAACTCTCTGGAGCCAATGTCTGCTAGACTCGAAGCCTCACAGACAGGGCCCGTGGCCTTCCTCTCCGGCCCAAGGCCAGCTCGGCCTGCACGGAGCCCGGGACTAGGCGGCAGGCGGCTCCCGAGTGCTGCCCACCGCAGAGCTGGAGCTGCTGGGGTCCCCAACTATACATCGGGGTGAGGTGGGCACCCTGTCCCGGGCCCATGCCAGGGAACCTCAAAGCCGTAGACGTCCACGATGGTGATGGTGACAGCGTCCGGGCCGCCCACCCCTGGCGCCGCCAGCTGCGCATTGGTCCTCCTCAGAAGCCAGGCGAAGAGCGCGGAGTACAGGGCCCGGGCCAGGGCGTCCCTGTGGGCAGGGTGTGTGAGCCCCGGGCACAGAGCCCGGGCCGTGGTGGCCGCCCCCCAACCCCAGGGCCACCTGGCATCCACGGCGCTTTCCATGGGCAGGGATCTCGAGAGCGGGCCGTAGGGCGTCTCCTGAGGGCAGAGGGGCACAGGACATACATTTACTGACCAAACCGCGGGGTGCAGGCAGGGGCTGCCTCCCCAGTTCCCCAGGACTCACCGTGACCCGCCTGGTGACAGCCCCCTCCAGGCGCTCGGGCGGCACCCGGAGCAGCCGTGCCGCCACGTGGATCTCAGCCCAGCTGGACACAGCGGCCACCTCCTGGGACTCCCGCTGGGGGGGGGACAGCACTGCCTACGGAGCAAGGGCTGCTCTGCCCTGCCAGCTGCCCCGTGACCAGGCGGAGTGGGCAGACCCCGCATCCCGACTCAGCAGTAACCCTAGTACTAGTGTCCTGAGAAGTGAGTTATGAAGAACAGTTTGGGGCCTCCCTGGCGGCGCAAGGGAGTAAGTCTCGGCACTATGAAGCTATCCGCAGCACAAGTTCGAGCCCCGGCCAGGGAGCTGACCCAATGGCGCAGCAGACCTCTCCTGTCTCCCTGCTGCACCCTCAGCAACGGATTTCAGCCAATCTGCCTGTTCTGCTCCCTGCTCTGTCTCGTGAATTCTCTCACCCCCTGCACCTCTGGCCTGCACCCCAGCTCCTGTATGCATAAATAAATATTTAAAAAAAAAAAGAAAGATCAGTTTGCACAGAACCAGGCACACACTAGCAGCTCAGACAGTGCCGGACGCTCTTTTGGGGGGCAGTTCGCAGGAACACGCCTCGGCAGAGCAGCGGGAGCCCAGGCCTCTCTGCACGGGGGCTGTGCCAGCTCCCCACGCCTCCAAGAGGCCCTCAGCGCAGCCAGGGCTCCGGGGTCTCCTGCCCACTGGCATTCGATTGTGAAAACAAGCTCCCACCCCTCCCGCACCCCTGCTGGCCCTGCCCAGGGGGAGCCCACCTCTGAGGAGGAGAAGCAGATGTTGCCCAGCTGCAGGATGGCGGCCAGCGTGGCCCAGACGGCGCTCAAGTCCTCGGGGCACAAGCCCAGCGCCTGCAGGGCCCTCAGCAGCCCTGGGAAGCCCTGGGCGTCTTCCTTGCCCTGCAGCCTGCAGGACCCGCCCTGCGGAGACCAGCATGGGGAGAGGGCAGGGCCCGGCCCCCCCCAGCTCTCCGCCACCAGGCTCCTCCTCAGACCCCTGCCCGAGGCCCTCCCCGGGGGGCCCTGCGGCTACCTGGTTGAGGTAGTGATAAGTCTCGGGCCCCTGCAGGGAAAGGCACTCCCGGTCCACGGGGTCCAAGCCCGCCAGCAGCTCATAGAAAACATGGAAGTTCCGCTCAGCCTGGGCCTGGGGGAGGACTGGTTTAGGGGGAGCACTGGCCTGGGTCTGTACCCCAGGGGAGCAAGGACGGTACCTAGGGAGGGCAGGCCTGGGGGTCCCCCTTTCCCCCTCTGGGAGCTGGGGGGTCTCACCTGAAACACCACCCTCGAGGTCTCAAGCAGATAGTGCGACACAGATGCTCCCACGATAACCCCGCTGTGGGACAGGAGACAGGAAGGGGTGACAGGTGCGTGCAGCCCAGAGCTCCAGCTCAGGAGACGGCCACGGGCCCAAGGGTGGCAGCCTCAGGTTCCCAGTAAGGCGAACGGATCATGGGTGCCCCCGCGCCCGCCTGGGCCCCCGTTACTCACTGCTGCAGGCAGAGGCGGAAGACCTGGCCGAAGCGGCTGGCGTTGGCGTTGAGGACTGTTTTGGCGTGGCCAAAGCTGCCCAGCAGGGACAACGCGTCATCCAGCTGCATGGGGGAGGGGCATTCAAGCAGCCCCGGGCAGCAGCATGGCGCCCACCAGGGACATTCTGTCTGGTTATTGGTCCGTGGAGGGGTCAGTCTGTCCCTGAAGTCGGCAGTGCTTGTGGCTACCCCGAAGACCAACCTGAGCCCTGAAGACCACCCTTCTCTTGACCCATAAGAACAGGATGGCACCTCCTGGGCCTCTGGGAAATGGCGGCCGCCCCACACCTGGCATCCTCTGTCCCTCTTCTGCTCCTGCTCCAGGCTGCTTAGGAACTGCACGATCTTTCTAGCAGCTTCTGTCTTCCCTGAGCCGCTGTGCCCACTACAAAAAGAGGGGCTGGCAGGGTGCCCAGCAAGGGGCATATGGGTAGACCTCACTGAACCCAGCAAGTGGGGATCTGCTCACCAGGAATGATGAGCACCCTAGGGGACCACCCCCTAGAAATGCAGAGAGACAAACCCAGGGCACGGGGACCAAACAGGAGAAGTCCCAGAGGGGCTACATTCAAGGGGGAGAGCGGTGAGGTGGTGTCGGGTAAGTGAGAGTGGGCAGGACTTTCCGCCCTACCGCCGTTAGTTACCAACAGCACCTGCGGTCCTGCACGTGGGCCTCGCGGTGGCGTGCGTGTGCGTGAGTGGGCGCGCCTGGGCCTGGAGGCCGAGGCTGTGTAAGGGCGGCACCACAGAGGCAAGAGCTCGACAGGAAGAGCGCAGGAGCCACAGCAGCAGAGAGCCCAGAGAAAGTGAAGATTTGCCGGGGCTAGAGGCCTCCCAGCCTCCTGCCCCCAGGGCCCCTACCTGCCCTGCAGCTGGCTGCCTCACTGCAAAAAGATCACTAAAAGCCTGCAAGGGGGCCTCCCTGGTGGCGCAACGGGTTAAGCGCAGCGCTGTGGAGCGAGTTTGATGCCCGGCCGGGGAGAGTCCCACAGGGCAGAGCAGACCTTCCTACCTCGCCCGCTGCTCCCCTCAGCACTGTGTTTCTGATCCGCCTGTTCTGCTCCCCACTCTGTCTCTGGTGAACCCTCTTGCCGCCCCCCGCCTCTGGCCTGCACCCCAGTTTGTATGCATAAATAAATCTTAAAAAAAAAAAAAAGGCCTGCAAAAGCCACCGAGGGCTCTAGGACTCGTCTGTGACCCGTCTGCCTGAATCACAGGGAACCTGCCCGGTGCCAGGACTGCACTACAGGTGTGAGCAGCCACCCAGTGGTGCAGTGACCCCGAGTTCCAGGGCAGACCTCCCGTCCTCCCTCCCGGCCCCCGTGAGACCGTGGGTTCAGCAAGGCAGCCGCACTCACCCAAGGAGGACGCACGTGCCCTGCCCGGTGCTCTGAGCCAGCCTGTAGGCTGAGGCCACGGTGGCAAAGATGTGTCTGCAGGGGAGACAGAAAGTTGCCCAGTGGGCATCTGGGCCCTCCTAGGTGTACGCAGGGTGTGCCCACAGGTCCCAGGACCTCAGCCAGTGCACACGCTGGGCCCTAGGAGCCAGGGCAGTGAACGGGGTGGGGGGAGGGCAAAGTCACCTACGGGGTGGTGCTGGGGGCCTTCCTGGGGTGGTAGCTGGCCAGGACCTCAGGTGAGAAGAGAGGCAAAGGCCGGTGGGGGTTCAGAGTGAGCAGGAGAGGCCCCCCAAAGGTCTGGGGGAGAAAGCAGTAGCTCTCATCAGAACATGGAGGGAGCAGGGGAGCAAAAATCCCTCCGCCCAACTCCCGGACCCCACTCTGCAGGTCCCAGGGAGGCTCCAGCACCCAGCCCAGGGAGCAGGAAGCGGAGGCCCCAGGGGTGCCGAGTGCCCTCTTCCCCAGGGGAAAGGGATCCCAGCCCGCCATCCCCTCCCGGGGCCCCATACATAGATTCGGCCCAGATGAAACCTCTTCTTGAGGCACAGCAGCACCGAGCTGTCGCACACGAGCCTGTGGGCACAGCGTGGGGAGGAGCAGGGAGCCGGGGCAGCAGGGACAAAGGAGGCTTGGTGAGGGCGGCCACTGGCCACAGCCGGGACTCCCTGGGCACCACAGGCGCCACGACACAGGGACCCTGCAGTTAGGTAAGTTCCCACTCTGATGTGGGGGCCACAAGCAGGACTAGGCCACTGGCCCAGAGGGGAACTTTGTCACTCCCAGGCAGGGGCACCTGATCTTCAGCCCTCGCCTGCCTCTCCCACCCACACGGCCTTTCATGAGACAAAATCCCTTGCAAGGCCGAATGGGTTAAGTCTCAGCACTATGAACCCACCTGCGGCCACTGTGGCACAAGTTCCATCCCCGACCCCGGAGCTTCCCACAGGGCGCAGCAGACCTCTCCTGTCTCCCGCTGCCCCCTCAGCAGTGTGCTTCACTCTATCTGCCTGTTCTGGCCCCCACTCTGTCTCTGGTGACTCCTCTCGCCCCTCCCCCAACACTCTGGCCTACACCCCAGCTCTTGGGCGCATCAATAAATAAATCTTTAAAAAACATGGCGGCCGGATGGGATGACCTAGGAATGTGTGCAGGTCGGGCAGATTTGGCACCGTGCGCGCTCACCGCAGCCTAGCCAGGTCCTCGGTGTCTTCCAGGCTGTCCCCGAGGCCCCTGCCCTCCACGCCGGGGAAGAGCGGCGCCTCCAGGCCTGGCCCGACGCTCAGCTCCAGAGACCTCTCCAGCGCCTCCTCGGCCTCGTCCTCCGGCTCCCACCGCTCCAACGAGGACCCGCAGGGGCCCGGGCCCCTCTCCCGTCGCAAGCGAGTCTCCAGGGTGAGTTGGGGCAGCAGCGTGTCGGTGCCAAGTTCAGGGTCCTCGGGAGGTTCCGAGCCCCGCGCCCAGTGCACGGGAGCCGGGGCCTGCAAGGACTCGGGCTCCGCTTCACTGCTAGAGCCGCTCTCATCCAACGGGGGCTCGTCGGGGAAGGCCGGGGCGAGCAGAGAGCTGAGGCGGGGCCCGGCCACCCCTTCTTCACCGGCCCTATGGCGCTCACTGTCCCCGGAAAGCCCTGCACACGGCCCGACGCGCCCCTCTCCGGCGGGGGCGTGCGCAGGCGCTTCCTCTGAGCTCCCGCTGCTCGACGCCCTCCCCGCCCGGTGGATCCTGGGGAAAACGACCGCGAACTTGGGATCTGGAGTCTGGTCCTCGCCCTCAGAAGGGTCGTCGCGGGCTGGGCTCTTTGCCGCCTGAGGGGAGCTCGAGCTGCCGCCAGGGGGAGTCCCCTGCCGTCCCCGCAGCGCCAAGGCCGCCAGACGCAGCCGTAGACGGCGCCGCAGCCCAAGCCCGACGCCCCGCCTCTCGCCCACCAGAGGCCCCGCCCCCAGGCTCTCGCCCATCACCGGCCCCGCCCCCAGCCCGTCGCCCGCCAGAGGCCCCGCCCCCAGTCTCTCGCCCATCCCCGGCCCCGCCCCCAGCCCCTCGCCCGCCAGAGGCCCCGCCCCCGGCTCCCCGCCCGCCAGAGGCCCCGCCTCCGGCCCCCACCCCGACCCGGGCCCCTCGCCCGCCGGCTGCGGCGACCCCAGCCTCTCGTCCTCCAGCCGCGCGAGCCGCCGCCTCAACCACCGCAGGAACCCCAGGGCCCGCGCCACGCGCAGGAGCCGGTCCTTGAGTCGGGTGCTGCGGGGACCCGCGATTTGGGGAGCGGGGCGGGGCGGGGGCCTGGCGCGGAGCCGGCGGAGCGCCACGAGGGCGGCCAGCGGCGCGGGGTCGGCGGGCCGCCCTTCCCCTGCAGCCCCCGCGGCGCTCCCGCCCGCCGCCCTTTGCGCCGTCCCCACTACCTGTCCGACCTGGCGGCGCCGATCCCCAGCGCTCGACGCGGCGGCTCTCACAGGATCGACGCCCCGCGCCTCAGCCTCTGGCCGCGCCCCACTGGCACTCGCGTCCCGGCCCGGCTCCGCGTCCCCAGAAGCCCGCGAGCCGCGGCGGCCGCACGGCCGGCTCCCCTCGAGGGGGCTGGAGGCCTCTCTGTCCGGCTCAGTCTCGGCCTCAGTGACTGGGCCCGCTGTACGTGGGGCGGGCTGGGGGCCCCGCTCACGCCCGGCCCCCTCTGTACTCGCGACTGTGTCTGTCTGCGGACCCTCGGTCGCCCCCTGAGGCGCCGCCCCCAAAGACCCTTCCAGTCTCTGGGGCTGGGCTGGGGCCTCGTCGCTCTCGGGGCTGTCGCTGCTCGGGCGCTCGCCAGGCGCCTGCACCGACTCCCGTCGGGCGCGCGTGCCTCCGGAGCCCGTGTCTGTTTGCGCCCACTTGGGTAGCAGCTCTGGGGACCCGCCGCTCCGGCTGCCGCTCTCCTGGACCCCGCGGGTTTCACTGTCCGGGCAGGAGCTTCCTGCGTCTGCGCCCGAGGTGTCCCCATCCGGGCTTCGGTGGGCTGCTCTGCTGCTCCGCCTTGCAGAGGGCCCCCTCCCTTTCCCTCTCCTGCGGCGGGGGCGCTCTCCTGTCGGTCCTCTGGGGAGGCTCTCCCCCTCCAGGCGGCCTCCGCGGCTGTCCCCAGACCGGAGACTCTCCCTGGGCGCCCGTCCAGGGCGACCTCCTCTCTCCTGGGCCGGTGGAGAGCCAGCCCCTGACCGCCTCCTGCTGCTTTTCCCCTCAGGACTGGGCTTCCTTCTACCATCTGGGGGCCCCTGGTGCCCCGACGCGGACTCCAAGATCCCTCTCGCCCTGCGGGCTTTCCCACAGGCCTGTCGGTTTGCTCTGCTGGGTGCACCTTCTGTGCTGGCTGACCCCGATTCCTGCTCCCGCGAGGCAGGCCTCCTGCACTCTGCTGCATGGGGCACTTTGCCCTTGCTCCGGCCCATGGCAGGCCCAACGAAGAGGGGCTTCTGGGCACTGTCTCCCAGGGATCTGACTGCCAGCTACAGACCAACCAGTTCTGCTCTGGCAGGGGCTACAGGTTCAGTCTACACCCCAGGGCTCACACCCTATGCTGGGGCATCAATAATGCAGGTGGCAGCAGGTCCTGACCCCTTCAGCCAACAATGGAGCAGAGGCTGCCCAGGAAAGAGGAGACGCTGCCACCGTGGACAAAGGCCGTGGACAGGGCAACCCTGCCACCCTGGAGCCACTCCCAGTCCGGCCAGCTGACACCCTGCCAAGCCAAGGGGCCCACACTCTGCTCCCGTCTCACTGCAGGGGGGCAGTTTCACTGCCTAGGCCGTCCTCATCCTGGGGGACATGGGGTCACCTGCCCTTCTCCCTCATAACCATCAGGCCTCCTGGTCTGTTACATGGGTGGTTATGCGGCAGTTAAACCCAAGCAGGGTTCCTGAGCCCACCTGAAGGACCCTGGCACCTGGCAGCTGCCCGGGGCAGGCTCAGAGACACACAGAGGGAGCTGTCCAGCTGGCCTGTGGCCTGCCCCTCAGGAGGCCTGGGTCCCCGCGGACTGCTCACGCCGGCCTCTGCTCACCAGTGGCGTCACCCAGAACCAGAGCAGAATTCGTGGCTCTTCCCTTACATGCTCCCCCCCTGCACACCTGGAGCCAGCCTCGGCTGTGGAGCTGCTGCGCCCTTACTACAGGGCCACGCGACGCCCCGGGGCCTGGAAGTGACTCGCCTTGCCTGTGCGGTCTCAGTGCAACCCCGCCTTCCAGAGGAAGCAGCTGTCCCGAGACCACAGCTCCTGGTCACATCAGTTTGCATGTCACTCAAAGCCACCAGCTTTCACTGCTAGAGCCGGTAGGCTGGGCTTCCCCCTGCCAGCACTGCCGGGCAAAGGCAACGCTGTCCACAGGGGGCTTCGCCCGCACGCGGCTTGTGGGTTCTGGATCACACGGTGTATCATCTCATGCCCCGTCGTCTCCAACGCCCAGCAACGTGGGTAATCGCAGGAACGTCATGGTGAGCCAAGATGCCAGGTGACTCGTCACCACCCCCCTGCGCTCCAGACTGAAACTGATCTTGGGGTGGTGCCTGGGGTGTTGGCAGTGGTGAGCAAGGTCACCAGGAGCCCCCGGATGTGGGTGATGCTGTTTGTTCAGCTTGTGGAGCTTTATTGGGTCGTATTAGACATGTGCTCGCCTGCATTTTATTTTTTTAATATGATTTATTTATACATATTTTACATCATTGTTCATTAGGTGTCATCCCTATAGAATTCCCACCACCATTTCACCCTTACCATCGCCATAGTTCCTGTGCTCTTCACACCCCCCTTTTCTTTTCTTTTCAAGATTTATTTATTTATACATGCAAGCTGGGGTGCAGGCCAGAGGCGTGGGGCGGCGAGAGGGTTCACCAGAGACAGAGCGGGGAGCAGAACAGGCAGATCAGAAATACACTGCTGCGGGGAGCAGCGGGCGAGGCAGGAGAGGTCTGCCGCTCCATGTGGGAAGCTCCCTGGGCGGGGGTTGAACTCAGCGTTGCCACTGCCGGCAGCTCCACAGCACAGCGCTTAACCGCTGCACCACCAGGGGGGCCCATTCCCACCTGTTTTGTCCTCACCCTCCTCTTCAGAGTATCTCTGATTTATAGTTGTTAATTTTTTTTTTTTTGGTTATTACATTTTCCCCCAATCCCTTATTTGGTTCCCCTATATTCTTCGTATGAGTGAAGCCATCCGATACTTTTTTTTCCTTCTGACATTTTACTGAGCGTAATCCCTTCTAGCTCCATCCATGTTGCTGCGAATGGTATGTTTATCTGTTTTGATTGCTGAATAGCATTCCACTGTGTCCACATCTTCTTGATCCAGTCATCTATTTTTGGGCATTTGGGTTGTTTCCACTCCCCTGCCTTTTATAATTCAGAAGATAACAGGGACAGAACTCTAATAACAATAATAGTAGTTATAGATAGATAGTAATAGTAGATATAGATGGTAATAATGAACGTCAGGGCATATTACATGCCAGGCTCTGTTCTAAGCACTTTTTAAAAAAGCTTTTTAAAGTTTATTTATGCATATATATAAATATATTTTATATTTAGGCATATAAGAACTGGCGTGTAGGCCATGGGTGCGGTAGAGGGGGCGGTTGAGAGGATTCATCAGAGACAGAATGGGGAGCAGAACAGGTGGATCTACTGAAATCCACTGCTGAGGGGAACAGCGGGGAGACAGGAGAGGTCTGCTACGCCCTGTGGGGAGCTCCCTGGCCGGGGACCGAACTCCTGCTGCAGTGGCTGCTGATAGCTTGAGAGTGCTGCGGCTTTAACCCCTGCGCCAGCAGGGAGGCCCATGTTCTAAGCACTTTTCTATGCATTCGTGTAAACCTCATGGTGGCATGAGGGCTCCCATTTTATGGGTGATACGATTAAGGCACACAGCTCAGGCGTGTCAGCTGGGATGCTCACCCAAGCTGCCTGGCTCCCGAGGCCCGTTGGAGAAAGGTGTGAGAGCAGCTAACAGCTGCTAAAGGAGCTCGTGCAGACCTGTGGCCCAGTTAGAGTATCCTCCAGCTCTGGGGCAGGGCAGAGGGCCTATGCCCCTCTCCAGTCCCCTGCCTTCTCTGATGCCCTCCTGCCCTTCCTGTTGATCCATGCCAGGGCTTGTGTCTCTCCCAGTCGGGCAGGCACAGGAGCTGTTTATCCACTGGGCCTGCACCCCCCAGCCCAAGCGTCATTTCATATGACCCCCCCCCAAACTCTAGGAAGGGGATATGGCCCCACTTCTCAGATGGGGAGACAAATCAGAGGTTGAGTGGCTTAAGGACAAACAGCCAAGAAATGAGGAACTGAGGACAACCCCAGGTCCGGGGAGGTCCTGCTGCTCGACTCCCCAGCATCTGCTGCGGCGGGTTTTGGAACCCAGCCCAGCGCTGGCTGTGTGACCGCCACAATCTCCCTGGTAAACTTGATACGGATGGGGAGGCCCCACCTCCAAGCCCAGTTCTCTCTGCCTCCTATTTTTCACTCACTCCTTGACCTGTTTGTCTCACAAGTGCTGTGAGCTCCTCAGGTCCCTGTCAGCCCCCCACCTCCCCTCCCACCCCCCACCCCATCTCATCCTCTGGCTTTACCAGCATCTACTCTGCGTGTCCTTTGGGTGGCTGTTTAGCAGCTGAGCGATTTTACGCTCTCACTTGATCCTTACACACTCTGAGGTAGGTGCTCTTATGCTCCATTTTATAGGCAGTAGAGAGGGACAGCAGTGAGGCTGTGAGCGTTTGTTATTTATTCCCAGAGAGAGCAGGCACGTCGTGCTCAGACAACCACAGCTTGCCTCGATTCAAACCGTGGCCGAGTGCCCGCCTGGCCAGGGGCGGCCCTGGGCTCACGGCGAAGAACTGCTCACGACCGTTTCCAGTTAGGTGAAACTTCTGCACCATTAAAAAAGTCAGTCGTTGGAACAGTCCAGTGAAGAGGTAATAAGGTGTTTATTAAAAACTCTTTCACCCAGAGGCAGATAAAATTTATAATTTAAAACCCAGCCCACTACAAAATAGGGGGACGGGGAAAAAACTGTGCAACACTGACGGAAGGACCGAGACAGACGGGCCGGCAGGGGCAGCCGCCGGGCCCCCTCCCGCGAGGCCAGGAGCAGCAGCGGGGTGGGAGCCGGGAGCCCAGCCAGCCCGCGGGCCTCTGGCGGGCCGGCCCTCAGTAGTGTGTTCACCGCGGCACGGAGGCGCAGCAGCTCACTCCGCTGTGGAAACATGACAGGACAATAGCAGCTCAGGGGCTCCTGGCCGGGGGCTCTTCCTCCCACCCCTCCCCGGGGCACGACCTCCCAGCCACCCCGACAGTGCCCAGGGCACCTACCTCCCCCATTGCTGAGCCTGTACCCCACGGTCACTCTCTGAGAACGCCAGTCCCCACAGCTCCTGCGTGCAAAGGACAGCCACCAACAGGCACTCGGACACAGACCGGGACCCCCGTTCCCCAAGGCTCCAGGCCCGCCGGAACTCACCTGCGGTCCCCCTCCAGCGTGCTCTGAATTTCCTTCAGGACCCCTGTGAGCAGGAGTGGGGACAGGTGAGGTGAGGCTGGCAGGGACCAGGCCGGACGCAAGTCCCTCGCCCCCTTCAGGGAAATGGCCCCCAGTTCCACCCTGGCTTGAGCCCCCCAAGCCAGCCCCGGCCACGCCCACCTGACTCACTCTCGTCATTGAGCAGGGCGTGCTCCATCACGGGGCCCGGCCTCCTCTCTGGAAGGCAGAGACCAGGTCAGGGGCGCCCTGGGCCCTCCCGCTCCCTTCTAGGGTGTCAGGCGTGGGGTGCTGGCGCCCACGGCTAGGAAGGCTGCTGCTTCTGTTCCCACACACCACCTGCTCGCCTGGGCTCCCATGCCTGCCCTCCCCCAGGTCTGGGCCTAGGTGTGCTCTAAGGTGTGCCTCCGCCCCACGCCCTGGCCCAGCGGGGCCCGTCTCACCCTCTCCATCACTCTGGCTCCCTGAGTTCCTGTGGGGGGAAAGAGAGTGAGGACAGGGCACCACGGGCTCCACTGGGGCTTGGAACAGCCCGGTCGCGTGGCGCGTTCCTCGGCGGACCTGGCCGGCCCTGGGCAGGGGCACCCGGGACGTAACCCCAGCCTGTCCCCAACAGCAGCTGGCAGGGGAGGAGACCACCTGTCCTTTACCCACCTGGTTCGGCCCAAGGCCTTCCCGGGACCCGAGCCATTGTGTGGCCGGCTGTGCTTCTTGGGCTCTGAATCCACCAGACACCGGGGCTCAACCAGCCACTTGGTGGAGAGAGAGAAGCGCTCAAACTCCGACGGGGAGATCAGGTAGAAACCTGGGGGCGGGAGGAAGCAGGTGAGGCCAGCGGGGTCTCTGGGCCCTGTGGCTGCCACATCCCAGCAGGCAGTGAGGGCCCCGAGGCTCCTCGCGTTCCCCGGCCTGGGCCACATTACCCTGCCCCCTTCCCAGCAGCCCTGGCCGCACAGGGGAGCCCCCAGCCGCCTGCTGGCCGAGGCCCGCGATGCACACCTTGGCCGTACTTGGTGAAGACGCAGGAGGCGATGCCGCTGACGTCCTCCCGGCGGATGCAGCTGTAACGCACCTGGGGCTTGAGCAGGGGCAGCGAGACCACCTGGACGTCGCCCAGGTTGGTGAGGACCGCCAGGTGGTGCTCCCCGTAGTCCTCGGCCCGACAGCTGCCGAAGTGGGCCGCGCTGACCCGCCGCACCCGCGAGCCCTCCAGGGCAGTCAGCTTCAGCTTCAGCTTGGCACTCACCTTGGGCAGCGTGAACACCTGGGGTCAGAGGGCGGCAGTCACGGCCACGGCAGGACCGCTGTGGTTTCCATCCAGCTCGGCAAGGACCCCCCTGCTGCCCGGGGAAGCGGCTCGGTGTGGCTGCGCCTGCCAGGCAGGGGGGCGCTAATCCTGCACTGGCGCTCTGTCCCTCCACAGACCTGCATCCGTGTCCCCACCTGGAGTCCAGGGGCTCCATGCCAACCCCTCTGGGAGCTGCCTCTGCCACCCTCACATGCCAACCCCAGACACAACCAGGCCTACCACTGTGCCCAGGGCCTTTGTCCCCCTGGGCCAGGGATTCCAGAGGACCCCGCCCCCACCTATGTGGCACCTTGAACTGCTCCTCCGACACGACGAGCAGCTGGTGGCTCCCCTGCATGTCTGGGCTTTTCGACAGGTCGTGCGCCACCTCCAGGGGCTCAGGAAGGGGCACGCTGTGCCCGTCTAGCACCAGGATGCCCACCACGGGCGCTCGATGCATCAGCTGGATCTCCTTGGCTGTGGGAAGGAGGCGGGGGTGGGCTGATGGGCCGGCAGGGCCGGAGACCCCAGCCTGCTGCCCCCAGCCAAGGCAGGCAGCACCCTCCGCGCTCCCAGGCCGCACTCACCCTGCTCGGCTCGCACCAGCTCATCCATCCTCCGTTCTGCAGGGGGCACACGCAGGGAGAAGGCGTAGACGGTGCCCCCATTGGTGCCGGCCCACAGCGAGGGGCAGTGGCGGGAGCCTGCCCGGACGCAAAGGTTTATGCCTAAGTCCTGGCTCTGGGGTCAGCTGGAGCCAGGCGACCGGGCCTGACACTCAACACGTGGGTCCATGTTGTCAGCAAACCCCGAGAGCGTCAGCTTCCTCCTCTGTAAACTGAGCTGCTGGGGCCCCTGTGTCCAGGCTAGACAGGGAAGGCGGAAGCTCCCTGACAGCTGAGGGCCCTGCGTATCCCGGACCCCGAGCTCAGGAGAGCTGAGCCCCTGAGATGCAGCAGCAGAAGCCCCCACCCCACCCTTGCCTTGGTGGGGCTGGGCTGCAGGGAGAATCGGCCAGGGGGCTTCTCCAGGGCCCAGGCTGCCCCTCGCGGAGGAGCATCCCCCCGCTGCTTTACCAAGGGAAAAGCGGAGGCTCTGGGAGGTCAAGTGACGGGTCCGACGTCCACCTCAGAGTGGGGGGCCTGGACATGAAGTCAAGGCAACCTGCTCGGGCCTTGGGCACCAGAGGGGTGAGGCAGGCTGGGGCCTGGTCTCCCCTGATCACAAGGGGAAACCCTTCCTAGGAGCCCACAAGCCAGGCGAGTGGCAGCCTCCAACATGCCCTCAGGCCAGGGGTGCTGCTGAGGGCCCCATTCCGGGCCGGCCACTCACTGTCTCTCAGGTAGGTGTCGGCAAAGTAGAGGGTCCGGACAAAGCCCGTGAAGGAGTCCTCTGCCGAGCGGGCCTCGATCTTGCGCTGCACGGGCGCCAGCTCCATGTTCTGCAGGCCCGTCCGTTCCACCCGGGCACCACCCTCTGGCACCTACAGTGGGTGGGGCTGGCCTGAGCGGGGGCTCTGGCCTCCCCTCCCTGAGGGGATTCGGGTTGCCCAACACGGTCCTCCTAGGATTACCGGCCACGGCCCCCGCTAACCACCCGCCCCGTGCATGTGCCGAGGCCCTGACCCCAGGGCTGGAGCTACTGCTTGGAGCGCCGCGGGGGGAGGCGTGGGGCAGGGGCCGTGCTGGGCCACGCAGCCGGCGGGCAGTCTGGACCCACTGCTGCCGCCTCGAGCTCCGCCCGGGCCCCTGGCTGCCCAGGCCTTCCCCACCTCTCCCGAGGATCCAGCTGGCCGCCGCTTCCTGCTGGACACCCGGCTGCGCCGTATCCGGCGGAAGGACTGACGCAGGGACTTCTTCAGGGACTTCACTCGGGACAGCGGGCCCTCCAGGGCCAGCTGGTCACTGGGGTGCAGGGTGCACCTGGGGGAGGGCCAGCCGTCAGCGGTGCAGGCCTGAGGTCCGCCCTGGGCACCAAGCCCAGACCCTGGACCTGGCCCCTTAGGCAGCTACTCACTTGACGAAGACCTGCCGCCGCTGCTGGTGGTCAAAGAGGCCAAAGCCGTGGCTGGTGCCGAAGGCCACGAGCCGCCACTCGGAGTGCAGGGCCAGGGAGGTGACCACCGCCGGGGGCTGGCACTGCACCAGCACGAAGGGCTGGAAGCCAGGCTCGAAGCGCACGGGCCCGGGGCGGGCGCAGAGGCGCTCGTGCCCCTTCCAGCGGTAGCCCTCCTGGTCCTGCAGCAGGTCGGCCTCCACCTGCTCCACGGCGTGCTCCGCCTCCTCGTCGTTCAGCTCCATCACCAGCACCTGGGGCGGAAGACGGGCTGAGCCAAGCCCGGCACCCAGGGGCAGCAGGGCGTCAGGGGCCCTGACAGGCAGCGTGGGGGACGACGATGGAGCTGTGACCCCCCGCCAGGGCCCGAGGCCCAGGCAGGGCCAGAAACCTCATCGTTTTGGTTTCTGGAGGACAAACTGCCACCCCCAAAGGCCCCCCGATAGGGGGGCCAAGCAGTCCTATGCACTGTGCAAAGCAGAGCCAGAGTCAGGGTGCTCCTACGGCCTGTCCCCGCTGCCCCCCAAATCACCTAACCCAGCACCCGGGTTCCAGCCCCCGCACGGGCCGCCCCCTGCCCCGCGTACCTGCCCTGCAGTGCCCGCCACCGCCAGGTAGCCGCTGTACTTGCAGAGGAAAATCTTCTGGATGCCCAGCCGCGGGTCGTCGCTGTAGGGGTCGAAGGAGCCGACCTGACGAGGGAGGGGCGGTCCAGGAGCGGCCAGAGCCGCCAAGCGGGGCCCTGCTCCCCGGTCCCCAGGCTCCCGACCTCACCTTTCGGAGCGGGGGCCAGTCGTCCTCGGGCTGGGCGGCGAGGCTCTCGCCGGGGTCGGTGTCGGTGAGGAACACCCGCACCGTGCTCAGTCTGTAGAGCAGCCGCAGGCACACCCCTGAGGCGTCCCAGAACCGCACCGTGCCATCCTCGTGCCTGTGGGCGGGGGCGCCTGCGGCCATGAGAGGGGCGCGGCCGGGGTGCCCGGACTGCAGCCCCCCGGGGCTCTGGGCCGGAGGACACCACCCAAGCCACCTACCCCGTGAGCAGCAGGTCCCTCTGGGGCGGGGCCGGGGCCAGGCTGGTGCCGCCGTCGATGGGCCACTCCTAGAACGTGAGGCCAAGAGGTCCGTGGGGGGCTGGGCCCCCAGGCGGGGCGGGGGCACGCGCGGCACCTACCATGGTGGAGAAGTGCGTGTTCTGCCGGCTGCCGGCGGCGATGACCCGCTCCCACAGCTTCAGGGGGATGTTGGAGACGTGGTGGGAGCAGGTGATGGCCGAGCAGTGCAGGGAGGCCAGGTAGGGGGGCTGGACCGGGGGCCAGCCCGCCGTCTGCAGGTCGATGACCACCAGCTCCTCCTCGGCCAGCACCACCAGGGCGTAGGGGTCATCGAAGGCTGGGAGGACAGGCCAAGGGTCAGGGGCGAGGGGCGCAGTGGGCCCCGCCCGGCCCTGAGGAAGCTGAAGCTGTAGGGCCGGGCCGGGGAACCTGCATTTCAAGACCAAGCTCTAACGCCAACGACACACAAAAAGTCGTGCACCTCAGCCACGCGTGACTGATCCCGGGGCGCAGGATCAACGAGCGGGACAGGCAAGGAAAGCGGGGGAGGGGGCGGGTGCAGGTGTGGCCGGCCTTGCGCCCGCCAAGACGGGGAGCAGCGGGGCCGAGGGACTCGGGGAGTGGCAGGTTTGAGACCGCCTGCACCGACCCCTCGTCTTCACTTGCAGACAGCCACACACCCCCAGTCCCAGGGTGGCCCTCCCGCCGCCCCAAAGCCGCCTACCAGCCGCAGGGTCCTCCTCGGAGAGAACAGTAAAGTCGATGACGCGGGAAGTGAAGTCGAAGGCTGTCTGCTGGCCGCTGTGCACCACCGAGATGCAGTGGCGGTCCCCGTAGCTGGCCCGAGGCATGCCGCCCTGGAAGATGGTGAAGGGCAACCTGGCACAGAAGAGCGGGGGGCTGAGCAGCCACCTGGAGGTTTCTGGGACCTGCATCTGTGGCTCACTCACGGCTCCCACGGAGGGGCTGGGCGGAACCCCATCTCTTCCCAAACGCAACATCCCTGAGTAACTCGGGGTTGGGGGGTGGATGCAGGCTGAAACTGAGTCTGCAGCCACTGCTGCCTCTAGGAGGGTACCCGACCCCTTTCCTGCTCAGATGCCGGGCCTCCCTGTGTGATTTTGCTAGAAGAAGTGGGTTTACTACACAGCTGAGAGTCTGAAGCCTGCTCCGGGAGGGTGGAAGGGTAAGAACGGGCGGCTCTCTCAGGAACTGAGCCGGGACAGGGAGGTGTGCCCTCGCCCTCCCCGCAGCCCGAGACCCCAACATGGAACACAAAGGCTTTCGCCAGATGCATGCCCCCAAACAGCAGTCTACGTGGCCTTTCCAGCCCTCCCAGAAGGCTCTGCAAAGGGAAAAGGAGCAGGGTACCTACCCCTGCTTGGTGGTCAGCCAGAAGATTTTGGTGATAGCTTTGCAAGGAAAAGGACCTAAAAGTAAAGGTATCTGCTTCAATGAGTCTTCCTGTCAGAGTCAAAGGGCGCCCAGAGGCCAGACCCCAGACAACATGCCTCAAGGAGACCTGGTCTTTCCAGCCTTGCTCCCGGCCCCTCCCTGAGAAAGCCACAGCAGGCATCGGGCAGCCTGGGGGACTTGGGACAAAGCCTGTCCCCTCTGGGCCCCCAGTTTTGCTCCTATGAGTTGGGCACCCAGATGCAGGAGATGCACCGGGAGCAGAGAGGACGCTGCCCTGTACGCAAAGGCAGCCCCAGCAGGGACGGCGGGCTACGGGCACTGACCGTAAGGCACACAGCTGCGCAGGGGCTCCCGGGGCTGGGCGTCCCCGGCCACCGGCCACTGGCAGTAGCTGCCGTCGGAATGGCAGCTGACGATCAGGCGGCCGTCCCGCTGCCAGCTCACGTTCTCCAGTTGCTGCGCGGGAGGAGAGGGGGTGTGGGCTGGGGCCAGGTGTGGCTCCTGGCCGCACCCCCCGTCTCAGCAGGGGGACTGTGTGGGATACTTGGGGTCCAGGAGAGCCACCTACCTGGCTGCTGAGGAAGTGGCAGAGCACGAGGCTGCCCCGCAGGTCCCAGACCACGATGAGGCCCCGGCTGTAGCCAATGAGGATCTGGTTGGGGTCTCGAGGGTGTTCCTGCAGCGCCTCCACCATCTCGAACACCCGCCGGTGGCGGGCCTCCTCGGGCAACCTGGGTGAGTGGCACACAGTGAGGCCCACAGTCCTCCACCCAGGGGGCATGGCGCCCACGCAGCAGTGGGTCTGGAATGTGCCGGCAATGGAAACATGGCACCAAGTGCCGGAGGAGAAATGTGCAGCATGGACTGTGTGATGCAAAACCCGCATGAAGAAATGCAGGCAGGGGGCCTCCCTGGTGACGCACTACGAAGCTATCAGCAGCCTCTGCAGCCTGAGCTCGATCCCCAACCACGGAGCTTCCCACAGGGCCCAGCAGACCTCTGCAGTCTCCCCACAGCAGTGCATTTCAGTGGATCTGTCTGTTCTGCTCCCCACTCTGTCTCTGGTGAATCCTCTTACCTCCTGCACCTCTGCCCTACACCCCAGTTCTTGTCTGCATAAAGGGGGTGAGAGGATTCACCTGAGACAGAGTGGGGAGCAGAACAGGTGGACTGATTGAAGCACACTGGTGAGGGGAGCATCAGGGAGACAGGAGAGGTCTGCTGCGCCCTGTGGGAAGCTCCGTCTCCTGGCTCGAACTCAGGCCATAGTGATGAGAGCACTGAGACTTCACCCCTTGGCCGCCAGGGAGGTCCCACCTCCGTTCATTTATGTAAAAGTGGAACTGTCCTCTAGATGCTGTTTTGTAATTTGCTTCCTTCCCCTGCCTGGAACCTAAATAGACCACGGCCATTTTCCCCTACATTTGAGTCATCTTCAAAATAGCCTTAAATATGCAACTAATGTCCTCATGGAGACAGGTGGCTAAACAATTAGAGGGTTTCAATTTTTTTGCCACTCCAAACAGACCTATGCATGCATCTCCCCCTAGGGCGGAGACACCCCCAGACTCGCTAGGCTAAAAGTTTGGCTATTTTCAAGGTTTAGACAAGTGTCAAAGTGAACAAGGACATGGCCGGAGGGAGGGGCACCCGGGGACGGAGGCGAGGACTCGGAAAACACAGCATCCGCACAGAGAACGTTCTAGGAGGCGGTGATGCTACACAGTCATTTGCAGCCACTTCTCCCGCACCATTAGATGAGGCGGGAAGTTACCGCCAAGACCCCCGCCGGCGTTATGCTGCTAACATTCTAGGGGGTAAGAGCCCCAATTTGGGGAGCTGTCCCGCAGATGTCTCAGAGAAACAATAAGCACAGGAGAGATTCCTGGGGACCAAAGGGAAAAGGGCAAGGCCAACTCGGGGGCTGGCGGGCGCCGGCTCACCGCTGCAGCACCGCGTCCGAGCTGATGGTCCGGTCCTCCAGCGTGCGGAAGGCCGGCAGCTGCACCACGAACACGTTGCCGCTCTCGGTGCCCAGGTAGAGCAGCTCTTGGGAGGAGTGTGGCAGGGCCACTGTGATCTGTGTGGCACTGGGGGCAGCCCTGCAACGGGAGGAACAGCTGTCCGTGCGCTGACTCCTGCGCGGGCAGGCTGGACCCCGTGGAGCAGCCCCCCGAGCCCTGGGTGCCGGCATCAGCCCCAGGGGAGGCCAGGCCCAGGGCAAGCAGGCCCCCGAGGCGCTGTGACGGGCCACGGGGTCTCGGGCCTGAACAGTGTATTGGTCACTTTCTGCCAAGGCAGGAGGCAGAGGGCAGAGAGCTCGGGCGAGGCGCGTCCAGCCGCTGCTGCGAGGACGCGGGAAGATGGGAGTCTGGCCCCGCGGGTGGAGGTACGTGGCTCCAACCCTGCAGTGCTTCGGGCCCAGCAGAACCTTCAAAGGGTGAGGTTGAGCGTTGGGTCCACTGGAGTTGGGGACATGGGTCGGGCCGCCTGGGAGAGGACGGGGACGGAACCCTCACCCCGGGGGGCCTCGCAGCGTGAAGCACTCATCTTCCTGCAGCTCCGACACCCCACCGCGGACCTTCAGGCTCCACAGGTGCAGGCTGTTGTCGTCCAGCAGCGTGACCAGCTGGCACTAGGAGGGGCCGGGCACACGCACGCATTGTCTTGTTAACCAGGGCAGCCGGCAGTCAGCCCTTACCCACGGGGGCGGCCTGGCTCGAGAGTTCCAGAACCAAGAGTGCCCCGGCTGTTCTCTGGGTGGCTGGTGAGCTGAGTGGGTAGGAGGGTGGCCCCGGGGCCTGCCACTGGCACCACACCCAGGGCCACCAGATGCCCGTTCCCCTGTGGAGGGGGAGGGGCAAGGCAGCCCTCACCTGGCCAGGCAGGAAGTGGATCTGCACCACCGCATTGTTCTCCCGGTGCAGCCCCATGAACTCCACCCCCGGGGCGCCGTAGCTGGGAGGGCGCTCAGGAAAAGCTGTGGAAGGCAGGACACCGCCCACCCTTGCCTGCCTGGGCGGCAGGGAGTATTGGGCCTGCCCTTCCACCAGACACCTGGTCTGGAGCGGGGTGGGGAGGGACAGCTGCGGCCTGGCCTGAGGGCTCAGACCAGTGAGCTGAGCTCCGAGGGTGGAGCCAGCTCCCCCGGAGACAGCCCCCCAGCCAGCAGATGGGTGGCTCCTCAGAGGGGGGAAGCCTCATCCTGGCAACTGCAGGCTGTTCACTGCACCGCACCCACCTGAGCTGCAGTTACCACACGGTGGCACCTGTGAGAAAACACAGGCCACCCTGGGGAGGGTGGGGGTGGCCAGCAGCCATGGCCCATAAGTCTTAGCACCGGGGACTGGTAACCAGGATATGGCCGCGGCCTGGCAATAATTAACTGGCCGAGGGAGGGCCGAGCCCCGGCGGGACCTGGGCCCTCCTGCGCGTCCACAGCTCTGGCAGAGAGCAACGGAGCGAGTTACAGCGCTGCTGGGGGAGGGGCTGGCCAGGCCCTCCAAGAGTGGACCCCATCTCCCAGTTTCCCTAGGTTTCATGCTGGGGTCCAGATCAGATTCAGGGGTGGGGCTCCCACACTTGTCACCCAGCCCAGGCTAGCTAGAGAACCCGAGCAGTGACCTTCCACCCGGGAACCTGGGGGCTCTAGCCCCATCCGCCTCCACCCCCATCAGCCCAGGACCAGTGCTTTGGGTAAAAGATGACCCAGCCGGAAGAGGCGTCACTCAGGTCAGGGAGGGAGCGTCCCTGCCAACCAGGAACCCACTGTGGCCCTCCCTGGTGGCGGGGGGTGTGTGCACGGTGGGGCGGAACCTGGAAGAACAGCCCCCCTCCTGCTGCTCCTCTGCTTTGGGCAAAGCCTGGGGCCAGAGCAATGACTCTTAGTGGGAAAAAGGTCAACACCAAAAAAGCTCTGGGCACATCCCTGCCTCTGCACACTAGACTCTGGGCTGACTCTTGAGGCTCTGTGGGACATCCCAGGAACAAGAGGGGCCATCTTGGTGAAGCTGGGCTCTTCCCAATGCCCAGGTGCCCCATGCCCAGGTGCCCGCCCTCTGGGCCCCAGAGGGAGCCGGGAGAACAGAAAGGATACAGCTTGACGGCTCCGGAGCGCGTGCCGATGGCCAGGAGGTGCAGGACGGGGCTGTAGCCCAGGGCGCTAGGCTGGTGCGGGAAGCCATGCTCCACTGTCTGCAGGCAAGGCGGCGGGGGTCAGGGTCTGCATGGCCCCTCCCCGGCTGGACAGGGGGCGCTGCACAGCCTCCCCCAGACGGAGGAGGGTCCAGTCGTGTTCGGGTTCCTATGGGGATAACCCCAGAACCACGGGGCCACCCTCAGCCCATTCCTGCCCTGTGCTTGGCCGCGTGGCCGGCCCTGGGTCGCTCCAGCACACACACACTGCGGGTGCCCCCAGCCCGCTGGGCTCGGCACAGTGGGGGCAGTGGGGGCTCCTGGCTGCACCACGGCTCCAGGTGGTCCCCTGGGGCCTCACAGAACCCCCAGCAGCCTGCCCAGGAGCTGTCCTCGCCCGCGGCCCTGAAAGTCAGCTCTCTTGCCGCTGCATTCTCCGCCATCTTCCCGGAGGGGAAGTTTCTGACACGTTCTTGAGGACACACACTTTTGCTCATGTTTTATTCTAGAAGTAATACACATTGTAGACAACTTGGAACATAGAAAGGAGCTTGAAAATAAAAATGACCTGCACCTCTGCCCCCGCTGAAAGGGGGCCTGGCCCACACGTGTGTGTCCAGCAGAGCCCTGGCTGGGGTCTCGCCCCACGGCCCACATGCACACGGCCCTGCTTCCCCACCGAGAGCCAGCCAGGTGGCGAAAGCCCCCAAACAGCCTTTGAAGGTGCACAGGGCCTCCCCATGGGGGGTGCACTGGCCTTATGGCTGAGGCTGCGTGGTCCAGAGGACTCCTGTTCCCACCTGCCACTCGGACGCCTTCCTCAGGCAGAAGCCCCCGGGGGATTACAGGTTACAGAGGTTCAGGTTTAGACTAGCAAACCATCTTGGGGAAGCGTTTTCAGTTATTTCTCAATTGGCGCGCCCTACCCCCACCCCACCTCCCACCCAGGGGTGCTGAACCTGCAGGGCTTGATCAGGGCCTGGCAGAGGCTGCCAGCCAGAGGCTGCAAGTACTGCTTTTTTTTTCCCCCAAAAAAACCCAAGGTGGCTCTGCCTACAGGAAAAACGTGCACCAGTGAGGCTGCCTTGTTAGCCAGTTAGGCCACCAAAGAGCGAAGTCCTGGTGAAACAGCAGAGTCCTGTCCTGTCCTGACCAGTGGTTCGCAGAAGGAGGCCGCTGGGGTCAAGGCCAGCAGGGAGCACTGCAGAGAGTGCCTAAGCCAGGGATCTGGGCCCGCTCAGGTGTGGGCCCCCACCCCCAGGCCAGGCTCTTTGCCAGGAACACGATCTGCCCTGCAAATGGCTGTACCTGGAAGGAACAGCTGGGGAGGTGGGGGGTGAGGTCGCCCAGCAGGGCTCTCCTCCCAGCCCAGGTTCCTGATCAACTATGTAAAAAATGCAGAGCCAGAGAAGCCTTGGAGAGATAGCAGCTATCTGGAATGTAAACATTTTCCAGGATAGGAGGGCAGGGCTCACGTGGGGGTGTGAGACCAGCTTCCCAGGGCCTGCCAGGCCTCACCAGTCCCAGGTTCCTGGGGCCTTACGGGGTGCCTGGACAGTCTCGTCTTCCCGTCCCCACCAGCAGGAGCTCAGGGCCAAGCCTCTGGAATTTGGGGGGAAGTCTGACAGGAGCCTGTGTGGTAGGGGTACCAGGGCCCCCCACTGCCCAGCACAACAGCCACCGGCCGGCAGATGCTGACACCTGAGTGTGGCTAACTGCACCAAGGAACCGAATGTTGAGTGCCGCCTAATCGAATTAGCTTACGGTAAAGAATGGCCGCGCAGTGCAGTGACTGTGCGACATTTCGGGCCTGTTCCTGGCTCCAAAGGAGCAGGGACTAGAGTGAGGCAGACTGAGCTTTGGGCCTCCCTTTCCAACAGTCAGCCTTCCAAACTCGAAACAGATCTCGCGTCACTGCAGAGATGCTCACGTCCGAGCTGAAGCGGGCCGTGAGTAAGATACAGCCAGGATTTCAGAGGCTTAGTATGAAAAAAAAAAACCCCACACCACTAAAAATATCTCTAACTTACATCGAGCGCATGTCAAAATAATTATTTGGGATATACTGGGATAAGCACTATACTATCAAGATTGATTTCATGTCTGCAACATCTATCATGAGACTTCTAGAACATTTTAAAGAGACTTCTAGAACATTTTAAATCACAGGTGTGGCTGGTCCTAGACAACCGGGCTTCAGATCTCCTATCTCTCCAGCTCATCTCCGCCTCTCCGGACTGGCTTCCCAGAGAGAGCCGGATGGGGCCCACCCTCTGTCAGTCCTCCTCATTCCTCACCTCCTAAATGTCCTGAGCACCCTGGGGCCACCCTCCCAGCCTCTTGCTCGTAAAGAACCTGGACCGTAAAGAACCTGGACCGGGAAGCTTTAAGCCACCCCCCTGTCCCCCGCCCCCCTCCCCACTTGGACCAGAAGAGCTGCCGCCTCTGGGCTGCCAGCTGACGCTGAGCTGAGCAGGGCCGAATGTCCTTGCTCAAACTCCACGAGGCCGTAGGTGTGGCTTCCTTCTAGGGTCTCCAGCTCTCCCCATGGCTCTGGGGACCAAGGCTCTCCCCCCAAGCAAAACAAAGGGTGGATGTCAGGGGACCCCATGCGGCCAGAGGCCGTGTGAGGGAGCTCAACTGTAAACTGTGTGGCTACAGGGTTCCCCAGGTCTGGGCCTCCCCTCACAGCATGCAAAGAGACCCAGGAATCCTTGAATGAAGCAGTGAGGTAAAGTGAGAGCTCTGGAGACAGGCTGGACAAGGCACCGCCCCGGTCAGGCAGGAGACATCTCGCTGGGGGTGGGGAAGGAAGGACCCAGGTGATGGGGAGCGAGGACCCAGGTTAATTAAGGGGACAGGGAGGAGCCAGCGGGGCCGGGGAAGCAGGAAGGTCCACAGACATCTCGGCCTCAGGTGCCCTTTCCACTCCCCGGAGTACCTCCCCCCAACTCCTAACAGCTTTGAAAACTGCTCTGGAGTAGAGGGGAGAGGAGAGTGGGTTCGGGGTGCCCTGCTGTGCAGCCTTCCAGGTCTGAGGTGACTTCCCCAGGAGAGGAGGGTGGGCCTCGGCCTGGGCCGTGGGCAAGGGTGCCCCACGCTGCCCTCAGGCCTCGACCCCAGCCACTCCAGCCCAGGTTCTCGCCAGAGGGTGACCACTGGGGCCACCTGCCCTCCCCAGCTCAGCACCCAGCCTACCTGGCCCTGCCCCCACCCCGCTCAGGTGACCTCTGCCAAGGCAGGAGAGAACAATGCCCTCTTTTGATGGGGAGTTGGGCAAGCAGAGCAGAGATGGGTTGGCGCCACCAAACTGCAACTCTAGCCTGCGCGCAGGGCAAGTCCTGTCTGGGGCTGCTGGCAACAGGACCCACTTTGGGCTCGTGGAGGGGAGAGAGCAAGACTGTCGGAGGGCAAGGGGGCTGCTCGCCCCGCCCCACCCAAGGGCAGACCCCGTCCAAGATCCAGGATCCCTGGCACTGGTGGGTCTGGGAGGGAGGGCTGCCCAGGGTCGGGGGTGGGGCCCGACTGGGCCCACGTGGCACTTCCCCACGCGGGGTGTGGTCAGCTCAGATTCCTGTTGGTGGCAGCAACCTGGGCCTCCCTGTGTGGCTGTCACCTGACACCAGGGGCTCAGACAAAGCAGCCCAGGCCTGGTGGGACAGCTGGTCAGACACTGTTTGCTCCGGGCTGGGGCGGGAGTGAGGGCCTTCTGGCCTCTGAGGCAGAGCAGGCAGCACAGGGGCCTGGCCCTTATCAGCACAGGCCCCAGGCCCACTTCACCAGGGAGGGTCAGGCCTGCAGGGACTTTCAAGGACAAGGTTTCACTTTGGCGTGAGCTGTGTCCCTTACACAGTCACAGCCCATGGGGGCGGCCCAATGGGCCACACAGTCCCCTCAGGGAGTTCTCAGTGGCCCTGCTAGTGTGGCTGACTGGCCTGTGTGCCCAACAGGCCCCAGGACCCACCACACACAGCAGGTGACGGTTCCACAGGTGAAAACACTGAGGCACTGGAGTCCCCGCCGCACGCCCACACCACACGCCCACACAGCCGTCACAGAGGGCACCCCGAATCCTGGTTCCCAGCCTCGCCTTTACCACGCGCTCGGGCTGCACAAGCCCTGGAGGCCTCAGTTTCCTCTCCTGCAGATTGGGACCTCCCCCTCTGGGAGGCATCCTGGACACACCAGGAACAGATGGGTCACATTTCGAGTGACCAGCTCAGATGGAGACCCTGGTGACAGCCGCTTTGCAGATGGGGAAACTGAGGAGCAGGGAGGCTGAGGAACGCGTGCAGCCGCTCAGGGCACAAGCAGCACAGCGTGTCTGGACACAGGACTCTGACTGCGAACCCCTACCTCTGACCGCTGCACCCCAGCCCTTGGGGAACGGGGCATAAGGTCCAGAGCACCTGTCCGCAGACACAGCTCCTGCCCAGGTGCCAAAGGCAAAGAAACAGGCAGGTTGCTCCGGCCCCTGGGGCCCCATCCTGCTCCCCAAGGCACCCGCCTGGTGTGGGGGTTGGGCAGGGCCAGCGATGCAGGAGGAAGAGGCCCTGGCTGGAAGCTGCTCGGGACAAGCCTGTGGGGTGCCACCGGCCCGCCCTTCCCCACAAGGTGCACCGCCCTGCACCCTCCCAGGATGGAGCTCGAGGAGGCCCGACACCCCGTCCCCAGCAGCCCCATGGGGCTGCATATGTCACTGTCCCCAAGAGCCTCCTCACCCGGGGAGCCCAACTCCTCAGTCACTGGGCACTCGCCTCCTCTCTGTGCCCTTCACTGCCAGGCTCTCATCCATCTCCCTCCCTAAGTGGTTCTTTGGCAGCCCCCCCCCCAACCCAGGGGCCAGAGATGCTGCTAAACAGGGGCCCCAGATGTCACTAGGGCAAGGCTCCCAGTGCCTGGGCCGCCAGCTGGTCAGGTGTCCCAAGGGCTTGAGGTTACCTGCTTCATCTAACAGCCTAAAATAAAAGGCCCACAGTTCCCTTCTGCGAGTCCTCTGTCTCCGCTCAAACCCACCGGGGTCTGGCCCAGCCTCCCCAGCCACTTGGTAGTTCCAGGAGGAGGGAAGCCTGAGGCTGGGAGGGGCCGGGAGGGGAAGGACCACCCAAACGGCCAGGACCATCCTCCACTTGGAACCTTCTGGCACTGTTTGCCCAGAGCCTAGGAGGCTGATTCCCCTCCCCACCCCCTCAAGTGTTTTTCTGCCACCTTCTACTCCCAGGAAATAGAATTTCAGACCCTCCCCCACCCACCAGACTAGAAGAGCCTTGGCAGGGGAAGGCCTTATCTCCTGAGGTTCCCGCAGCCCCAGCCCTGGGCAGGGTAGACAGTAGGTGCTCAATGCATGTTTCTTGCATGAGAATGGAAGGAGAAAGGATTATCCCAGGAGTCTCTCTTCCCTCTCCACCCCCCACATTTGAGGACTACCAGTGAGGGGGCATGGAGATAGGGGACACACAAAGATTTCTCGACCTCAGCCCCACCCCAGCCTCACCCCACTGCTGTCAGAACTTGGGGCGGGGGTTTGCTCCTCTTTGCTGAGCCTGTCTATCCAGTTTTCACTGAAATTGGCCACCTTTTCAGGGTGTGAGATCCACATGTCTCGAGAGGCCGAGGAGGTGCACCAGGCTCACCCAGGTCCCAGGACCTCCATCCCCCACCCCCCAAGGATGCTAAGAGACCCACACCCATCAACCTTGGGAGCAAGGCAGCAGGCCCCAGGGGCTCTAAGATTCACCACCCCAGCATTTCCTGGGCCCCCCAAACCCTGCCCACAGTGCTGCAACAGTGGGGGGCGGCGCTCACTTAGGGCAGCCCAAATCCAGCGGGGCCCTGGCCTCCCATAGGCCGCCACTCACAGGCCAGGAAAACCAAGAGGAAAATGGCAGCGCACCTGCGGACTCCACCCATCTCAAACAAACTCTTTCCAGGGAGGCGCCCTGAAAGCAGCAGGGAATGTTCTCCGCATGTAAATGACCCCGCTTCCCGTAATCCTCAGCAGCCTGTGCGGAGTCACTCAGTTCCTAAGCTGCAGAGCAGGGTTGAACCCCACATCCTGGAGGGGTGCCCTGGCCCCCAGGGGAAGAACATCCTATTGCTCCCTCCCTGCAGCCCACTTGCAGGGCAGAAGGCAGCTCAGGCAAGGAGGCCAAGGGCCTAGATCAAAGGGGAGGTAAGAGGCTAATTACCCAGAGAGGGCAGATTGCTAGGTGGCCGCACTCATAAAGGCTGTGCCCTCCTGCTCTCAGGCCTTCTCCCACCAGCCCCCAAGAGGAAGCCCGTGGAGCCTCTGGAGAGGCCTCCCTGAGAGGCCGGGGCCTCAGGGGCAGGTTTGGGGTTGGAGTGGTCAAATGCAAACCAGGGCCCATTCTCCCACACACCCCCTGCCCGCTCCCCTGAAACTGGCTGGAGGGAAATGTGTCCTGCTGTGGGCAAAGCTGCCTTTCCTCTGGGACAAGGTGAGGAGGGGCAGCCCCGGCTTGCGGTCTGGGCCCCAGGGGTTCGGTGTCACAAAACATCACACCTCTGGGGTTCACTGTCCTTTCATCTTTTCATCCCCAAGTCTCAGCAACCCGGGAGACAAGATGCAGGGCAGACTGTTTTAGCCTCATGCCACAGTGGGGAAACCAACGCCTGAAGAGACCCAGCGACTGGGGAGCACCAGGAGCTGGGAAAGACCTGAGGGGTGGGGGGAGGAGCCCCAACTCTGCGGATCCCGCTGCCCTCTGGCCCGGCCCCAGCCCCAAGTCCAATTCGGATTCCCAGGAGGCGTGGCCGGCTGGGCCCCAGAGCCGGCCTGCTGGCTTCCACGCTGGTCCGCAGGCGCTGCCCTTACCTTGTTGAACTGGAAGAGGTCCCGCTTGAGCCGCTCCCGCACTGGGTCAAGTCCCGACCTCAGGAACCGCCTCATCTCGCTGGGTTTGCAGCCCCCTAGAGAAAGGGGCGAGGCTGCTGAGCGGGTGCCCCAAGGCCGGCCAGTTTCACTCCCCTCACCCCGCCCCTCGGCTTCCCCAGGCTCCCCCTCTCACCTCATCATCCCCCTCCCCCGTCCAGGGGGGGCCCTTAGCACCTTAGCACCAGCCTGCTGTGGCCTTATAAGCCGCAGGAGAGGCTGGGGGAGGGAGCCATTTAACCTGGCTTTATAGGAACAAGAGGGCCAGCGGCCCTGAGGTTAATTAGCAATTGTAAACCTGTTTTCTGAAAAACCATAAAACTCTGGCCTAACAGAAAGGGAAACTTCACAAGCTTCTCTGCAGGCCAGGTGGAAGGTGGAGAAGCAAAGGCTTCCACCTGGCTCCCAGGCCAGCCCGGATGGGGGCAGGGAGAGGCCAGGCAGTTCCAGCGGGTGAGGCTCACCGCAGGGAAGGCTGTAAGGGGCTCCAGGCCGCGGCCACGCCCACCAGCCTGGAGCATGAGTGGGTGACCTGGGGCCAGGCAAGCTGGCCCACCCCACCTGCACCTGGGGCCCACGGCGGAACCGGATCTGGGCCCGCGAAGCTGCCGGGGTCTCTGCCCCACAGCCCTCGTCCCAGGCTTCCAGCCGGTCCCTGCCTCCCTCTCTGGCTCTCCCAGTCCCAGCTCCCCTGGGTTCTCATGGGGTGCACTCAGAGAGGTCCCCTTTCCCATGGCCCAAGTGGAGTAAAACCAGAAGAAATCTGCTCCCAATAAGGAAACCCGCTCAAGGCCCCCAAACCACCGCCCACCATCGAATGCATTCCCAACCCAAGGGGAAACTATTTCTGGATCATCCTTGGGGGAGGGGAAGGCTCATCTTGCTTCGGCTTCCGGCTTCCAGTAGCACAGCCTCCCACTAACCACTGGGCCCAGCCTCGCCTGGCAAGCAGGGCCTCAGGTCCAGGCTGCCCCGCAGGACTCGCTCTGGGTAAGGACAGGTGAAGACAGGGCAGTGCTGACCTGGGCGCTGGGGGTGGGCAGGCAGGCGGCACCGGCCCCTGGGGGAACAAGGTGGCTGAGCTGAGGCCTGAAGGGTGTCCTGAGGTTTCCGGCATATGAATGGCAGAGCTGGGATGTGGGGCTGGCCATGCTGGGAGGGGTCACCCCACTGGGCAGACACATCCTGGGTTGAGCTAACCCCCTTCCAGGTGGAAAAAGGCAGAGACCAATCCTCAGCTCCGTCACCTTCTGCCAACACTGACACGGGGAGGGGATGGGGTGAGTTAGATAGGAGCGGTTTGTGCCTTCGCATTTTGGGGGAGCCAGAGCAAAAGGCCCCTCTTCCCCACAAAACAGCAGGTAGTCTGGGAACTACCAGGGAGATGCTTGACCTGAGGCCCCGCTGTTGGTTGAGGGAATGAACACGGGAAAGCGCGCAGACTCCTGGGAATGAAAACAGACTCCCTGAGGCTGACCTGGGACGGGGGTGGGGGGCTCTGCAAACAGCAGGCCTGGCCTTGTGTTCCCGCTGCTGTGGGGGAGGGCAGTGGGCGAGAGCTCCGTGCTGGGCTCCTTTCCCTTCCTGGGCCTGGTCGCTGGGTCAGAAGTCAGAGGAAGCGGAGGGGAGGAGCCGACCTGGGCTTTCCCCCAAGACCTCGCAGGCAGGGTGGGGGCAAGAGGGCAGGGTGGGGGCAAGAGGGCAGGGCCGCCTGTCCAAGGACCCACACAGGCGCCAGAGTGGCATCATACAGCTGGGATGGCAGGCGACAGCTCCGCTTGGGAAGCAGGGTGGGCACCAAGCACCCCAGAGGCCCCCCCGTGCAGCTGTGGCCCGGCCCCGGCCCCGGCCCCGGCCCCGGCCCCGGCCCCGGCCCCGGCCCCGGCCCCGGCCCCTTGCATGGGGCATTTATTCCAAAACATTTTGCCCGAGTATCCACACTCATTGCAGAGAAAGCAAACAATTGGGAGAAAAATCCTCCCCAAGTGCCTGACCTCGCGCACATGTCCTGACCCCTCAGTTCACCTGCTCCTCTGCAAGTGCCTTCGCCACACCTAAACCTCATCCCAGACATCTGTTCACCTTCCAGAAGCTTCCCTGGAAGATGAGTGGAATATCCCATTTTTTTTTTAAATATTTACTTATGTATACAAGAGCTGGGGGCCAGAGGTGTGGGGTGGGGGGGCATGAGAGGATTCACCAGAGACAGAGTGGGGAGCAGAACAGGCAGGGCCACTGAAATACACTGCTGAGGGGGGCAGTGGGGAGACAGGAGAGGTCTGCTGCACCCTGTGGGAAGCTCCCTGGTTGGGGATCAAACTCGTGCTGCAGTGACTGCAGATGGCTTCCTAGGCTGAGACTTACCGCCTGTGCCCCCAGGGAGGCCCATGGAATATCCCATTTTTGACGGACAAGGAAACAGACCACAGAGGCCGGTGACTTGTCCAAGGTCAGCACGGAGGAACCAGGACTTAGATCTGAGTTCCAGGCTGGCCAGCTCCAGACCCAGCGGTCCTGGGAGGCAGCAAAGGATGGTTATGGCAGAACAGAGGGGGCCTGATTGCACCCCTGCAGCTCAAGGCAGCGGCACGTGCAGACCCCCCACACATACGCCTTCAGCTCAGGGCCAACCAAATAGTTTGGGGCCTGGCCCCTGCTAGTGGGGTGCCGGCGAGGTCTGGCTGGGTAGGGCTGGTTGGCGTCGCATGAACCTGTGCTCATTTCTCAGGGCAGAGGGGCCGAGCCCTGGGGTGTGAGGTGACGGAGTTGAGGTGAGGTGAGGTGAGGACCAAGGTGAGACCATCCCTGCACCTGCGCTTCAGTCCCTGGACTCCTCAGCGTGGCTCCCAAAACAGAAATAACTGCCCAGGTCAAGCCGTAAAAAAGCGCCACCCCTTCCTGAAGGCGGGTGGGGGGACAGGTCTAGCCAGGCTGGACTCACCTCCAGGCAAACCCCAGCTCCCATCAGCGCACCTGGGCTGCGGGGGCGGCTCGGCCCACTCCCGAGGGAGCACAGGGAGCAGGCGGGTAAGTGAGGGAGCCCAGGGCCTGGCCAACAGCCGGGGCTCAGGCACCACCGCCCCTTCAAGCTGGGTGGCCCAAGACAGTCGAACCCCCTGCGTGGTGTGTGAGGAGGGACACATCTTCCGGGACAGATCTGCTGGGAGGTCTGGGAGCAGCGCCAAGTGCCCGGTGCCAGGCACGGAGCAGGTGCTGTCCTGGTATCAGGTACACAGCAGTGACAGACAAACAGGATCCCCATTCAGGACGCTCCAGTGGGGAGGCCGATGACTCACAGGGAGCAAGTCGGCAGGAGGGTCTCAGACAGCGATCAGGGCCGCCAGGAAATAAAGGAAGATGCTAAGATAAAGGCCAGGAAGGAGGCTGAAGGGCTTGCAAACTTTCCTCGAGTCCCTCCTGCCCAGGGGGCTTTTCCTCCAGGGAGCCCCAGGCCTCCCTCCCCTCCCCTGACTTCCTACCCCTCCTCTGGCTCCGCTGTTCTGGCGGCCACACTGGACTGTGGAGCAGTTTACCGGCGTCTTGCTTCTTACCTGCACAACCCTCCCCTAAATACGCTTTCTTCTTACTCAGGGGCTTTCTCCTTCCTCCCCCTGGTGGCACCCCAAGTGCACGCTGAATGGATGAACGCAGAGGTGGAGGAATCACTACCCAGACCTGGGCGATGGGAGCAGTCAGCTGTGGAGACGCAGGGCAGTCAGGGAGGGAGGGAGGTGCACGTCTGGGGGGGATGAAGACAGTGGAGGGGCCCACGCAGGCAATGAGGACGGACCAGAACGAGAGCTCCAGTTTCGCTCGCTGGGAACCAGACAGAACTGAGCAGAGGCCTGATGTGGTCAGGCTCTGAAATGCCTTCTTGCCTCTCAAGCATCACATCCAACGTTACCTTCCAGAAAGCCCCCGCAACCATCCCGGCCGTTCTCACTGTCTTCCCTCGGCGCCGGCCCACACCGTACGTTAAATTGGCCCCCACCTCATGGCCAAGGGCACCCACCCAGGTCCTCCAAGGTTCTCCCCAGCCCTGCTGTGCTGGTCACTAAGCTGTTGGGAAAGATCAGATGCAACCTAAGTGGCCAACAATGGGGTGGGGAGAGCACCAGATGGAAGCTTCCAGAAAACTGATGGCCTGGAACCTTATGTACCCTAGAGTCAGGGAGAACCTATGAAAAATAGTTATCTAAGAAGACCACACCGGATTAGTGGTGTTCTTCGCTTTTGCTTTATCTCTCCCCCAGGTAGGGCAGATAAAAGGATCAAATGGGAGAAGGGCGGAAGCCCCGGGGGCTGGCCAGGTGGCCTGGTGGCCCCGCCTGTGCTTAGAGTGGACAGTCCTGTTGGAGGAATGGGGTTCCTCTCTAGTCATCTTGACCTGGATAGGGGAGAGCTCCCCTCCCCGGCCCCCCCGCAAGGGACACCATGTGGATGCAAAGGCAGGGAGGAGACGGGCGGGTGGAACCAGCTGCACGAACGTGTCCGAGCGCTATCAAGTCCAGGCAGTGAGTAGGAGTCCAGCTACCACCCCCCACCCGAACTCCAGGGTCCTGGGCCCAGGCCACGACCTGGCAGGGCCAAGGTGAGGCTCCAACGGGAGGGCCGGGGAGAGGGTCTGGCAAACTCAGGCGCTGGGCACTTCAGTGCTGCTTCTGCTTGGAGGGACCAGGGAGAAGACACAAATTCCAGGGCACCACCAACTGAGAAGTCCCCCAAGTCCAATGCCAAGAAGGGTCAGGGGCAAGGTCGCTGGGGATATAGGGAGTCTTAAGGGTTCTGGCCTCCTGCACCTGGTCACCATCTAGCTACAGCAGGACCCCGGAGAGGGGGCCTCCTAAAAAGAAACACCTCCATCCCCCCAACTTCAAAAGCTTGCCCAGCCTGTGTCCCTTTCTGCCCAGGGCACCCTCTGTCTGTGACACCCTCAAGCCCTGCTGTGCGCTCTCAGGGCCAGCCTCGCGGGCTCGCAGAGCCGGGGCTTCCTACAGGTCCGTCTCGTGTGTGGGGGGACCCAGCCTCAGAGCTCTCTGCGGGGAGCTCATCGACAGGACCCTCCCCTTCAGCCTGCCCCCACGTCCACCACGCTGCCCGCCAGCAAGGCAAGGGATCGTCTCCCTACACCCCGACGCCCACCTGGCTTGGCAACAGGCTAGCAAGTCCACACCCTGCGTCCCCTGCACCTCCAGAGACCAGTGGCAGAGACAGGAAGAGAGTAACTGCCAGGGGTGGGCCTGTCCTGCCCTGCGCCACGCAGCAGCTCTGCCTGTGCCCCCCGAAGAGGAGCACTACAGCCCTGACCGCTCTCTCCACACCTGCACCGTGCGGGGTGCCTGCACTTATGTGTCCCCGTGAGACCCAGCCTTGGCCACACCGAGCCTGCCTGCCCCAGAGGCGTGCGGTGGCCCAGTCCCCAGCGTGGCCCTCAATAGCCAGGCAGGGGCACAGATCTGCCGGGAGAGGCCACACCCGGGGCAGCACCTAGAACTCCTCAGGCCCGAGGGAGCCGGTCTGGAGCCACAACAGCAACGGCCCCCAGCAGAAGGTGAGGCCCAAGCTCCTTCCCCTCGCCCCTCTGCTCAGGCGCCCCACAGCTCACCGCTGCTGAACAAGCTGCCGCCCTTCCCCGACATCCTGTGTGAGGGCGGCGTGTGGCTTTGGCCTCCCAGCCGACGGCAAGTCCGCTTTTCCACTTCCTAGCGAGGGGGGTGGTGGGCAGCTGCTGACCCCTTGGGCATCTGTCCATGCCAACTCAGATGCCCTCGGCTGCTTTGCTCGTGCCCACATTGCCCTGGGAAACCCAGTATCTCAGAGGCACCAGGCAGGCCCCTGGCCAGCAGCTTGGCAGCCAAACCCCGGCTGAAAGAGCACCTCCACGAAGGGGCTAGAACAGAGGGGGCGGGCCCAGAAGTCGGCCCTGCCCTCGCTGGGTGCGCCGCGGGACCAAGCCTGGTGCTGCTCTCAGCCTCTCACATGGGTGGTCTTGTGTAATTCCAAAAGCCACCTGGGAAGTCCCCAGGTCTGGGCACTATCAAGTCTAGGCAGTGAGTAGGAGTCCAGCTACCACCCCCCACCCCCCACACCCCAACCTGACCACAGACCCTGCTGCTCATGCAGGGCTCTCTCCCAGGACCAAGGCCTCCTTGCTCACCCAAAAACTCAAAACTTGAATGGCTATTCCAAGGAGCTTCAGGACAAAGGGGCTGGGCCTGTCCCCTCCGTGGCCAGGTCCCCCGACGCATGGGAGGCCCACATGTAATTAAAGAACTCTCTCGCTGCCTGCAAGTCGGGCTCAGATGTGACCCTGTCAGGCCCCGCCCCTGCCCTGTCTGCCCACCACAGGGGTCCCAATCCCCCCATTAGTCCTTACACTATAGCGCCTATCGCCTTTTCACTCCTAACTCGTCACCTACACTGGTGTTATACGCCCCCCCTGCCCGTCCGGAGACCACAAGTCCCGTGGTGGCAGAAGTCTGCTTGGGGTAGGAGTTATGCCCGCGCTACGGCCACACTGGGCACAGGGAGGTGCTCGCAATATTTGTTGAATGAACAGCTGGGACTGAATCGGGTTCAGTCCGATTCAATTGGGCTAAGGGCTTCTCCCCTTGGGAACCACTGACCCCAAAGAGCACTGGGTTGGTGCCCCACAGGGCCCCTCAGGGGACTTCCCCACCCTGTTCTCAAGTCTCTGGCCAATGAGGGCCATGAGGCCACCACCTGGCACCCTGCTGGGGACACCCTGTGGGCCCGCCTCAGGCTGGGCTCTGGACGCCATTTCCTTGGCAAGGAGAACCCAAGAACGTGAGCGTCTAGGCTAGAGCCAGACAGCCCCGTGCCCAGCTGCCCAGCTCGTCAAGCCCTGGGCCCACTGAGTCAGGTCTCCTGAGAGAAGGCTCTGGTCTCTGCTGAATTCCTGAAGGGTAGAGTCAGGTGCCCGGCAGCTTCCCTGTCCCCACGCCCAGAGGAGCCTCTCCTAGCTCAAGAATTCACCGCGGTTCCTGGGAAGGCAAAGGAGCGGGTGACTCTTCAAAGGACCAGTTTTCTGAGCGGTATGGGGGGAGGGAAGGGGCCCTAAAGGGAGCCTGGCAAAACCCCAAGACGACAGGGCTCGGGGAGGGGTCTTGCGGGGAACCCCTAGGGGGCCAGAGCTGAAGAAGGAAGAGTAGGCAGCACCAGAAGTCCAACTGAGAGAGGGGGCTCCCCATCTACTGCCCAGGACCCCACTCCTCCTGCAAACCACTCCTGGGCAGGGGAGACAAAACTGCCACCCAGCCCTGGCAGGCCTCAGCCTGGAGGAGCGTAGACGTGGCACCCCCTGAGCTGAGTGCTGAGAGTGCATGGGTCCAGGCAGCCAGCCCCTCCCGGGAACAGGGAGACTACCCCGGCCCCCCATCCGGGTATCTCAACAGCTGCCTGCGGCACACCTGCATGGGCCAGGCCAGCTGCGCAAGCCTCAGGCAACCTGCTGCTCCTGGAGACGCCCGCCCAGGATGCTCCCTGTCTCCAACAGGCAGGTGGAGGCCAAAGACTGATGACAGGGGCTCCAGGCACCACTTTCTCTGGGGGAGGGGGTCCTGGGACAGGAAGTCCTGGCAGGAGAAAGGACACGCCTTCTCTAAACCAGGTGGAAAAGAAGCACTAGAGTTCGCAGAAACCCTGATGAGACAGAGCACAGGAACATGCTCCCTGCCCCTCCCCAGGCGGGTCCCTCCCCCGCATAAGGCACAGAATGAAGGCGGCCAAGCCCCCCTCACCCCAGCAGAAAGCAGATTAGATTCTACACCCCACCCCCACCTCAGGGAATGCCCTGGGTGGGGTATGGCCTTCAGGCCTCCTCTTTCTTGGGAAGAGATACCAAGGGCAACCGGGGCCTAAGGAGAGGCTGGGACAAGCCACCCCTACTTGGGAGAAGTGATGTGCTCATTCTCAAAGTTCTGACTTCCAGACACTTTAAATATAGTGACCCCTTGGCTAATTTCTGGGCAGACGAGCCAAATTCCCTTGCCACCTATCAGGCACACCCAAAAGGCGTGAAAACCTTGCTGAGGCTTATCGTGATTAAGCGACTGAACCAAGGTCAGGCAGCGAGAACTCAGAAGCACGATTCGAAACTACACCTGACTGATGACACCTGACTGACGTCTGAGAACAGAGGCCTCGAGGACCACTTCATAGGAGGAAGGCCTAAGCGAGTCCCGCTCGTGTGTTCTGAAACTCCTTTCTCTACTATGAGCTCTTACTACTGGTGCCTTTCTCACTTTTAATTTTAAACCAACAGGGTTCATCTGGGATTACAGGCTTTTAAAAACTGCTATTGTATATTAAAAAGTTACTAAGTACTAAGTTACTAAGTAATTAAAATTATATGACTCTGCCTTCAAAGGGGACACTCCATTGCCTCCAGGATGAGCAGGAGTGGATGCCCCAAACCCTGAAGGCCAGTGCTCCCACAGAGACGGGGTTCTGGCTTCGGGGGACAGAAGGGAATCTAGTCAGAGCTCTCAGAACTGGTTTTGAGTCCAAGAAAAGCTCCTCTCCTCTTCTGTAAAATAAAAAAGCTGGACACCTCTCTCGGGAACCTTCCACACCTGCGCTCTCACACACCCAGACTGTCTTCCTCAAAAGCCATCTCTGACCTCGGCCTCCTGGAGCTTTTCTTCCCACCTGGGGTTTCCAGTCTGGAGACACCCATTCCCTCCCAGCTCCGAATTTCCTCTGCAGACATAAGGCAGGTCCCTGAGTCGTAGACACAAGCTCCCAGGGGCTCACCTGCACGTGGCTCCCTGCGGGAAGGGGCACCCGGACTCAGCCCCGCCCACCTGGCCCATAGCTCACCTGCGGCAGGTGAGAGCCTCAGGGGGCACACCCCGGCTCTCCTAGTTACAGGCAGTTCTCTCCACAGCCAAGGCTCAGCCTGTCCACAAACCCTCCCGGCGCAGCAAACCTTACACACTCGTTTTGGCAAAACATAATTTTTCACTCCTCCCAAGTCCCAACGTACCATGGTGCAACCCCATCCCGTCGCCGTGGAAAAGAGTGGGTCTCAGCACCGTCGCCTAAAGGTGTCCAAAAAGCACCCCTCCCCCAGGAGAAAGGCCCCGAGACCGAAGTCCCTCCCGCCGGCTTCCTGCGTCCGGGGATTAGGAGGCACAAAGGGCCGGCAGGGAGAGGGCCCAGATGGCAGGGGCTAAGCCGCCAAGGTAACGCGCTCCAGCCACTGCGGTCGGAGAGAGGGGCCACCGAGACGCGCGTCGCCGGCCTCTCCGGCCGAGCGCCTGGCACGTGGGGCGCGAGGCCCGGGACTCCGTCTCCGCCCGCGGTGCCTCCGCACCCAGTCGCGCCCGGCACCTGTCTCCCGCTCCTAAAGCCAACGTTGTTGTGCAAACCCGAAACCCACATTCTGCAATCGCGGGCGGACGGGGCAGAGAAAAGTTCCCAGCGACACTTGCTACAGGTGTCTCCCCCGGTCCGGCGGAGCGACGGGATCCAGGGCGAGGCGGGCGGACCCAGGCGGAGCCCTCGCCGCCCGGCTCCGGGCGGCCAGGGGTCCCGGCCCTCGCACGCCGCCCCGCCCCGCCCCGCCGGCTGGCGCCCCGAGGGGGCGGGC
Source organism: Scalopus aquaticus (assembly GCA_004024925.1). Lineage (NCBI taxonomy): Eukaryota > Metazoa > Chordata > Mammalia > Eulipotyphla > Talpidae > Scalopus > Scalopus aquaticus. The sequence continues at coordinate 50,326 of PVIJ01000156.1, forward strand.
CCGGCTAGCGCGGTCCCGGCCCGCTCCTCACCTGGAAGCCCAGGCCGGCCCCGCCCGAGGCCTCGGCGTCCCTCGGCGCCCGCCGCCGCTCCGCTCACTCCGCCGCGCCGGCCCGGGGCAGCTGGGCGGCCGTCTGCTTCCTGCTCACCTCCGGCGCGGCGAGCGGGGCGGAGCCGCCTCTATTTACATAAAGGGCGAGCCTGCCCCGGCGGCCCGCCCCCGGCCTCGCCCCGCCCCTCGCAGCCCTGCGCCCACCGGGCGGGGGCGCGGCGAGGGCGCCCTCGGGGCGGGGGCCGCGCTCGGGCCAATCCGCGGCCCCGGAGCGCGCGGGGCGGGGCCGCGACCCGCGAGTGTGGACGGGGCCGCGCGGGCCGCCCTCGGCCTCACCTGCGCGCACCTGGCCGCAGGACGGCGCGCCGCGCCCAGTGTCCCGCCGCCTCCCTGAGGAAATAGTTCCCGGAACGCGCGTCGCGCGGGTCACCTCCCAGCCCCGACCGCCTGAGGGACGGTCCCTCCCCCAGCCGGCCGGGCTGCCGGAGGGGCGTGGCGGGCCGGCTCTCCCAGCGCGCCCAGCCCAGTCGGAAAGGGTGACGGGCAGACGCACAGAGCCAGGTTTCGGGGCCCAGAAACGAAGTGGCTTGGGGACTGGGTGTCGCCGCGGCACCTCCCTTCGGGGCGGGCCCCGAGACCGCACACCCGCGGCGCCCAGCCGCGGCGGAGGTCGGCCCGGAAACGAGGGGCAGCGACAGCGACCGCGACCGAAGTTCTGTGCACGCGGCGCGGGGCGGGGCGGGGCGGGGGCCGCCGCGAGTGACGCTCAGCCGCCCGGCGACGGCGCCCTGGGGACCAGCCACGCCGCCGGGCGGCCCTCCCACCCGTGCGGCCGCGCTCAGGGAAGGCCTGCTGGGGCGCCGGCCTCCCCCCGCCGGGGGGCTGCCCTTCGGGTCGCCCGGGCGGCCCAGAGGTCGGACCTGGGCAAGGGGCGGGGTCGCGTTGCTGCCCTCTGGCGGTTTCAGACTCCACGCCCGGCTCCCCTGGGTGGGCCAAGCAGGGGTGAGGGCCTGGGGGCCGGCTCCGCAGGCAGCTGATGGGGGGAGAAGAGGGTCGGCACGCGATTTATCCAGGCACAGCAAAGAGGTACCTATTTTTTAATGGCTTTGGCTTTATCGCGTGAAGCAGGCACCCTCTCTTGAAAGGCACTGAGTCCTTTGCCCCACCTCCCGGGTCTCTGAAATCTAGTCCTGAGTTCCAAAGGGACCTGCAGGCAGGAACATTAGGCCTGTAGCTAGAAGCGCTGCGGCAGCCAGACGGGATGGCTTTGCTCTCCTGCAAGCATCGGGCGCCCAGGGCCAGGCCCCTGCAGCAAGGGGGGCCAGAGTCTGGGAGAAGCAGGCGGCGGAGCTGGAGCTGGTCCTGAGAGTAGACAGGTCAGGTCCCCCAGAGCCCACCGGGGGCCCTGCAGGGCTGTGCGGTCAGTGCTGCAGGTCCCTGGGCAGTGTGAAGTCCCTGAAGCTGTAGAAGGAGATGTCTCCGTGGTCCACGAGGGCAAAGATCAGCGGGACATCCCCACTCTGGTAGGACAACCGCTTGAGGGTGTGGAGGTCTGGGACGGGCTCCTCAAACCTGCAGGGATGGGGTGAGACAGGTCTGGACACAGCCCACCCATGGGTTTCTCCTGTCTGCAAACTGCTCGGCTCTGAGTTCTCCAAAGCCAACCCGGGGCCCTGGCCGCAGGGACTAGGAAGAGCCAGGTTCTCACCACTCTAAGACTAAATCCCGCTGCGCCACAGCCCTCCTGCCGGATGACCCCAGGACTGAGCCGGCACAGGAGAGATGACTGAAAATGCCGTGGCGAGAGCCAAGGCATCCGCTGGCCCTGTGGTCTCGCTTCCCTCACCTGCTCTCTCTGGACCTTGGGTTCCTCTCACGGACTGGCAAACTGGCCAGAGGCACAAGAGAACAGGCAGCAACAGGGGCAGGGGGTTGCTAGTCTCGTACCCACTAATGCACATCCGGGCATAGGGCTTGCCAGGGTTATTCTTCCGGAACGTGGCCACAGCGTCCGCCTGGTAAACATCAAAGGCAATCTCCAAGCCCCCAGGCCTCTCCAGCAGCCTTAGGACGGAGTGAGAAACCTTAGGAAACAGAGACTCTCCGCCCCCACCTTTCTTTTCCAGGCCACCCTTTCCTGCCCCCAGTTCCAGGAAGCAGTCTCACAGGGGGGCTGCCCCATCTCAGAACCCGCCCCTCTTGTCTACGGCACTGCCCTCTCCCCTGAACATGCTAGTACTAGCTGGTGCTCCAGTACTAGCCGAGGCAGGGGGAGGCCTGCAGGCAGGGGCCCCCTGGAAGGATCGCCCTCACGCCCAACTTCAAGAGTCAAATCCCAGCTGCTACCCGCTGGTAGCACCCAAAGTACAGTGCGGATGGGCACAGCCTGGGAACTCACCGGGCACCCCCGTCGGCGAGGTGTGTCGTCTGCAGCAGAGAGATCTGCTGAAGGACCGCGGCTGCAAGGACAGTGAGCATTAGCCTCAGGGAGGAGACCCGCTGGCCGCAGACTCCCCGGCACTTCTGAGTCTGCCATCTGAGCGTTGTCAGATTTAGCCAAAAAAAATTTTTTAGTATCGCTATGTCCCATGCAATATCTGGAACGTACTTCATTATAAAGATTAGTTGTTGTTTATCTCAAGTTCAAATTTAATTGGCCTGGCAACCTTAATATGGTGACTGACAACCTACCGGGCTCCCATAAGGATCTAAGCAGGTCTGAATCTGTTAGTATCATTCTCTCCTCGTTCCTTACCGCGCAAGGCACCAGTAAGGCTAGGACCTCACTCCTCGTTCCCCACTAAAGGCCCGGAGAACGGGGCCGCAGCTAGCTGGGGCGGGCCCCCCACATCTTGGTTGTGATTTTTAGCATGTGGGTCTTCTCTGCAGTCCACCTTCCCCCTGGGAACTTCCAGCCATCTCTAAACCTTCCCACGTGGGGCCTTTTGCTGCTCCCTGGGAGGTCGGTCCCCACCAAATGCACTCTCCACCCCCAGCTTTCTAAAGCTCCAATCAGCCCTGCTCGGTCTTTCACCTTTCCAAGCCTTGTGATTTCTCAGCCACCAGTGGCCCGTGCAGGGGGTGGGTACCTGGGGTATCAGCCTGGCTGGGGCTCAGCAACGGGGTGACAGGCTGGTCCCACAGGTGTGGAGGGCGGGGCTGGATCTTCTGCAGGTGCCGTCTCCACAGCAGCTCCTTGTACTCTGACCAGCTGGAGCAGCGCCGCACCTCGGGGTCCGAATTGATGTTCTCCCGGAAGTGCTGGGCCTCCGCCTTTTGATCCCGTTCCTGCCTGGAGAGCTTCTCCTTCCGTTGGTTCAGCTTCTGGCACCAGGACTCGGCATCTGTCTCCCGCCCAGCAACGTTGGCGGGGAGCAGCTCTGGGGCCGGGGCAGGCAGGAGGGTGTGGGGGCTGTCTGCAGCCATGTTGGGGAAGGAGATCTGCTCAAAGTCCCAGCGAGGCTTACGGGCCTCCTCGACCCCATTCTCTACTTTGCCACTCTCCTGGCTGTGCCCCACCCCCATGCTGGCCAGATCGGGGCAGGACTCCAGGGAACCCCGAAGTTGAAAGGGGTCCCCTGCTCCCGTGACAGGGCTTGATTCCTGGGGTTTCTCCTCTAGGCATCGGCTGTTTGGGTTGCTGGGAGGTGGGCTGGAGGTTGCCGGGTTCCTGGGAGTCCCATCCACCCTCTGCAGGGGGTTCTCCAGGGCCTTGGGCTTCTTATTAATAGACCTGAGGGTCGAGGGGAGGAAACAGCAAACCTGCCCCAAATGCTGAGGTACGCACCTCCCGGCGCATGCGTTCTGCAAGGTCCCGAAGCCCCACAGCTGCCGGTCAGGGAATGGCCATGTGGGGGATATTACCGAGAGCTGGAGCTCCTCCTCTTCCTCTTGCCCTTCCGGTCTTCCAAGCACTGGGCACTGCCATCCAAGTTCAACTGCCTTTCATAAGGGGACAGGACGGAGCTGTGGGATGAGAACAGGTGGGTGAGAGGTCACCTCCTTAGCCTGGTGCCCAGTGGGATTTGCAGAGGACTCAGAGGACAAGTCTGAACCAGAGCCACAGCCAGGGGCTGAGGTCCTGGCAGACCTGCCCAGGTGAGCCTCGAGCCTTTTCCCAGGCCTCTGGGGCTCACCAGTGGCCCCTTTGAATTGGAATTGGGGCTCCCGCAGAGCCAGCGATAAGTGATTAATCACTGGTGAGAAAACTTGGAAACCAAAGAAAAATAAAGATAAAAATAAAACCTACGACACCACTGTTAACATTTTAGTTATATGAAGACACACATTTAACAAGAAAGACTGCACTAGCATGGCGCTTTGAGGGCTTTTTTAGCGTCTCACCCATAGTATATCGTGGACCTGCCCCCTTATCGCTGCAGCTTCCTTTCCTGCCAGGCTTTCACGGCTCCGAGACTGTGCTGTCCAATACAGCAGCGACCCGTGGCCACGCAGGCTAAAATTAAATCTACCGAGGAGCCTCCCTGGGGGCGCAGGAGTTAAAGTCTCAGCACTACGAAGCTATCACCAGCCACTGTGGGCTGAGCTTGATCCCGGCCAGGGAGATTCCCACATGGTGCAGCAGACCTCTCCTGCTCGCTCGCTGCTCCCCTCAGCAGTGTATCTCAGTAGATTCACCTGTTCTGCTCCCCACTCTGTCTCTGGTGAATCCTCTCACCCCCTGCACCTCTGGCCTACACCCCAGCTCTTGCATGCATAAATTTTTTTTTAAAGATTTATTTATTTATGCATACAAGCTGGGGTACAGACCAGAGGTGTGGGGCAGTGAGAGGGTTCACAAGAGACAGAGTGGGGAACAGAACAGGCAGATCGACGGAAACACACTGCTGAGGGGAGCAGCGGGAGAGGCAGGAGAGGTCTGCCGCGCCATGTGGGAATCTTCCTGGTCGGGCGTCAAACTCGCGTCGCCGCTGCCGACAGCTTCACAGCGCAGCGCCTAACTGCCACGTCACCGGGGAGGCCCATGCATAAATAAATTTTTAAAAAATTAAATCCATCGAAATTAAATAAAATCGAACACTCAGTCTAGCTGCACACTACGCTGGACAGCACAGACCATTTCCATGCCCACAGAGAGGTCTATGTACAGACCGCTCTCTGGGATCAGCTCTACCGAGTGTGACCGTGCCTCGAGTCGTTTCCAAGTTCACCGTGGTGAGGGTGTTTTATGTAAGTGCCCCGCTAAATCCAAGTTCCATGGAGGTGGTGATTCTGCTCCCCGCTGCCCCTTAGCAGACAGCACAGGGCCTGGCCCCCAGCAGGTGAATGTCCAATCCTACAGGGGCGTCTGCGCACACCCACGACCACGTCCTTAGGCTGTGTTTCTGGACGCATGTGCCCGTTCCAGAGCTTTCACGATGTGCTGTGAAACCGCAAAGGCCGCGCTAGAGTCCACTCCCAAGCCTGAAGGCCCGTGGCCCTCAGCAATGCCGGATTCCTAAGGCAACGGTCTTCAGAGGCCTCCGAAGGAAAGAACTAACCGAGCAAAGAGAACACGGAACCCTGCTCAGCTGTGAACTCCTCACTCGGTCCTTCCCTCATGCGAGCCCACAGACCTGCTGTTGCCTGCCGGGCGCTAGGCGTGGTTTCAGTGCCGCATCTAGGTGGTCACAGGGAGCAGGAGCTCCAACATCACCTGGGGGGGGACTGGGCTAAAGATGGGCCTCACCCAGGAGACACTGAAGTGACCCAAATTCATCCCAACACGCCACACAATAGAGCACTTCTGGCAGAGGCCCCCCGCCGTCCATGGCCTGGGAGCTGCCACCCCGGCCACGGGTTCCACACAGGAGGGATAGGATTTACCTGGGTTGGAATCGTCGAACTACATAGCCCAGTCTCTTCAAGTGGCTGAAGACCTCAAAAGAAAAAACAAGTGAATGTCAGGCGCCCACCTTTGAAAACACCGAACGGTTTCTCTAGACAGAAGCCATTCCCCCAATCCCCTCACGCACACCCCAGATTCCAAAGATCGGTTGAACCATGCTATTATAAATGCCCTCCCCGCACCCACCTCGGCCTCCCAACTAAGGTCTCAGTCTTTGAATTCCCATGTCTTCCTGTCTCTTGCTTACAAACCGTGGACACAAGTGACACTTAGAAGTTTTGAGATTTAAACACAAATCCCAAACCGTTAATAGCTGATAGATCAGAAAAATAACTAGGGCCTAGTATTGCTACAAAAGCTGATAAAAAGGAAGCCCCTGGCTACAATCTTGACAAGGTGGGAAGGGACGGACACACCCCCACCCCTGATCTCCATTGGCTGTGGCCGTATCTATGGCCGTATCGCTTACTAGGGGGACACAATCAGGAATGTCCCTGTTCTTCTGCCTCCGTCGACACAGCTCATCCCGTCTTCCTGGAAAGACCTTCTCCTGGCTTCTGGAATGCCACCTCCCCCTTTTCTCCTTCCTTGCCAGTGAAGCCTCAATCTCTACTTCTGGTTTCTTATTTCCCCTCTGACCCCCTCCTGTGGCGTTTCCCAGGCCCCGGAGGAAGCCCTCAGCTGGCCACGGTGCCCTGGTGTTAACTAGCCCCCCCGATCATGGCATCTGTGTTTATGTCTCAAGCCTTGAGGCCCCCACACTCCAGGCTTGTTCGCCCAACTGTCTTGACACCCTCACTTGGCTGTCCAAGCACCTCAGAATGAACCTTTCCGAGTGCCACGGGAACACAGCCCCCTCTGGCTCACATCCCCTTATGGGGCTCTGCACCAGCGCCTTGTAGGGCCTCGCAAACACTCATCGACTCTGGCCGGGTGGCTCCGCTTCTGGGAAAGGGCGGCAGGTACCTGGTACTGCAAGAAACTCACGGTGTCCTCGGCCAGCAGCAGCTGGTAGGCCTCCTGGACAGACAGTGGCAGGTCTTGGTGGAAGAGCTGGACACAGCCCTGTAAGGGGGCCAACAGCTCAGCTTGGGTTAGCCAGTGGGGTGACTTCCCAGCTTTGATACCAGCCACACCCCCACCCCAGCATCACAGAAAAAATCCTGCCCAGCAGTAAGCACGGGAGGGTAGCACCACTAAAAGGGACTGGACCCCCTGCTCCCTGCACAGTATTCTCGTCTCCTGTTGTGGAAGTTGGATTACAAGCCCCCCGAATACTCAGTTGCCATACTCTTTCCCTCTACAGAAGCACGGCCTTTCGGGTCCGCGGCGCCCCCCTTCTCCACCCCTCGCGGGGCCCCACTCACACACTCCAGCAGATACAAGGCCTCTTCGGGGTGAAGCCGCTGCCGGCCCTGCTCGGAGAAGCCCATGGTCTGCCAGAATTTTCCCTGCGTGGGACCGAGAGCAGAAGTCACAAAGGAGCCGGGAGGGCGGAGAAGGAGGGTCCCTTGTCCCCGAGCCCCGCCACTCACCGCGGGAGACTTCAACTCCACGAAGCCCTCCTCCGGTCGCCACTCCGCGGCCACCAAGCTGCCCCTGGCGAGAAGTGAGGAGCAGCGCTTGCAAGTCCACCCCAGAAGTTCACGGGGCCCGCCCGGCCCGCCCGGCCCGCCCCCTTACAGGCGCTCCACGCGCTCTTCCGCCAGCAGCTGCCAGAGCTCCTGGCGGCAGAGGCGCAGCCGCTCGGCTTGGGCGGCGGAGCCGTCGGGGAGGAAATCCTTGGGGCCATGCGAGCGCTGGGGCAGCTTCTGGGACCGCGAGCGGGCGGCGAGGAGCTCCCGGGCGCTGGGGAAGAAGGGGACGCGGGGTCAGCGGCGCGCGGTTTGGGCCGCCCGGCCCTGCCACGGACCCCAGCTCCCCGGCGCGCGCCCACCCGCCGGTCCCCGGCCTCCTCGGGCCGCGCGGCACCTGAGCAGGCGGCCGGCGGGAACCTCCACGGCCGCGGGCTCGGGTGCGGGCTCCATCAGGTCGCCGTCTGCGGCTGCGCGCGCGCCCCTCCCTCGCCCCGCCCACCGCCGGACTCCGCGCGGCCCTAACGCCGCCCGGCCGCACGCGCTCCCCTCGCCGCCAGCTCCACCCACCAGCTCGCTCTGCGCCTCCCTCGCCGCCCTGGGTCCTAGCGCCGAGCGGCCGGGCGACCCGCGTTCCACAAGCCCCCCCAGCTCCACCCACCAGCCCGTTCTGCACCTCCCTGTTTCCCTGGGTCCTAGCGCCGACCTATAATTGGTACAGTGTTTCGGGGGGCCAGAGAACTTGCAGGTTTCTGGATTTGTAGGAGCGCCCCTGTCTCATTCCCCTCTCTCCTCTGGGCTGCGCTCTGGTAAAACTTGAGAAACTCGGCGTTTAAAAGTGTAGTATGGTCAGATGCATGACTCCTCCGCCGCTCGGGGCTGCTGAATCTCCACCATCCAGACCCGCTCGGGGGAAGTAGAGAGGGGTTACAGACGTAAAAGCAGTGGGCCCCCGAATTCCAGCTTCGAAAACTGAAGGCCACAATGGGCTGGCAGGTGAGGTTTGGGGAGATTTGGAATTTCTGCAGGGTCTCCCTTTGGTTGCCTTTCGAAGGGTTCAGAAGTCGGGTTTCGAGGGCCGGGGGCGGGAGGCGCTGTCCGGCCCACGATAGTGCTGAAGCGCCACCCCAGCCAGGCACCAGCCTCAAACGCGTCCTCGAGGCTGGGGTCCCCGCCGCCGCCACCGTGGGCCGCTCCCACACCGTCCGCTAGGTGGCACCATTGCTCTGACCAGCGGCCGCGGGTCGTGACTCCGGCCACCGGCGGAGTCCCGGGAGGGACAAGGGACAAAGAGAAAGGAGGCCTTCCAAGTGGGGTCCCGGGTCTCAGTTCCCAAACCCCTTCACATCACTTCTTCTCTTCCACCCATTCACACCGAGGGACCTCACTCTTGGGTCTGAAATCGAACCCGAGGTCGCCTGGGCTCCACAACCTGCAAGGAGCCGCGCTCACCCTGGTCCCTACCCCCGCTTCTGCTTCACCTGGGCGCATGCGCTGACCCGGCAGCCGTCCGGGGTCCAGGCTGGCGGGATAGGGGCGGGGCCCCAGCCGGGGGGCGGGGCCCCAGGCGGTGACTGACAGCCCTACTGCGCGGCCGGGACGGTCCCTTCGCTCCCAATCCGGCGGGAGGGAGGGGGGAGGGGCGGGATTTCCTGCGGGAGGCGCCGAGCCGGCCTTGGAAAAGGAGGAAAGGAGGAGAAAGGGGTTGGGGGGCTGTGGGAGCCACCTTCCAGAGTGCCAGAGACCGAGAAGGGTCAGCCGGACCCCCGGCCGGGCGGCGGGGAGAGGTGAGACTGCGGGCTCTGCGCTGGGGGTCAGCACCCTTGAGAGTGGGCACGAACTAACTTTTCCTACGGGATCGGCGGACGTCCCCATCTCCCTGCTCCTTCCGTCCCCTCGCTCCCCGGTATTCCGCCCGCCCGCTTTAATCCCTCCGGCGCTGGGCTCTCTGGATCCCTCCCGCCGCTTTGTTCCCGGGGTCTGCCCGGACTGGGCTGGGTTGGGGGTTGCTCGGCTCTGGACGGGCATTCCGGGGGGCGGGGGAGCCAGCCCGACCCCAGGCACTGCCAGGGGCGCCATCCCCCAATGTCGGCCGCGGGCCATGAGCGGGAGTGCCATCTGGACTGGGCTTGGGACGTTTGAGGAGCGCGGGGTCCCCAGCCAGGGCCCCAGGCCTGCGTGGGTCTCTTGCCACAGGACTCCGGCAGCAAATTTGCGGCCACCGGGGAACTGACATAACCTTTTCTGCGGTGGAGTTGAGGGTCTGAGCCTGAGTCATGCGCGGGGGGGAGCCGGGCAGCCCCATTTGCCCGCAGTGCCCCAGCTCTTGCCTGTGTGTTCTGCCCAGCTGCTTCCCCTCTCCCACATGAGGGGTGCGGATGGGGCAGCAACAGGTGCTGTAAAGCCTCTCTGTGCAGCAAGCAGACACCCCCCTGCCAGAAATTGGGGGCCACAAGCTCCCCTCTCCACCTTAAGTTCATAAAGCGCCCCAAGGTAGGGCATTGGCGGGGCGGTGGTGATTATAGTAAGGCTTAGACAGGGAGGAGTCTGGGGGCAGGTACATGTCGCAGGGAGTGACCCCTGTCCCCGCTCCTGTGCCTGACCCTCCCAGCCCCACCTCCTGGCCCGCCATTTGTCTGTGGGTGTCAGAGCCTGGGGCTGTGGAGAACAGGCTGCCGGCCCAGCCTGCCCCAGTGTGGCGTGTGCGGGCCCCTCCTGGCCAAGGTTGAGGTGCTGCCAGGTGCCCTGGGGCCTCAGTGACTCAGCCTCCCCCTCCCAGAACGCCGCCTCCCCCTCCGCATACTGCTCTCAAGCATGGCAGCTCTCCCCGCTTTGAGTGGCTCAGCCCCTCCCTTTGACCATGGAGGGGGTGGATTGGGGCTCTGTCCTGTTCTTCCTCTGAATCCCGCTGCTGGGACTCTTGCAGGCTCTGGCCCAGAGAAACTGTCCACACTGCCACCTCAGGCCTGAGGAATGTTGGCTGCTCTCTGGGTGGGCACCGGTGCTCCTGAGCCCAAGTGGGGAAGATTGGCGAGCCCGGCCCCAGCCCATCCCGGAGCCGTTGGAAGCTGCGAGCTGATATCCATCCAGATTTCCACGCAACCTCCGTCCCCTCCGAGATCCGCTTTCCTGCTGGTTGGGGCAGCTCACGGCGCACCTTGAAGCGTGCTGTCCTACACTCCTGCCAAGGATCCCGCTGCTTGGGGCCCCAGACACGCTCCCCCTGGAGACCTCTGGCCCTCTGGAGGGCCAAGGCATGGCTCCGTGACGCCCCACCTTAGGCCCCTCTCCCCACCTCTGCCCTGGACGCCTGAGCCCAGAGTCCAGCCCAGGGACCAGGATGGGACGTGAGCAGGACCTGATTCTCGCTGTCAAGAATGGAGACGTGACTGGTGTGCAGAAGCTGGTGGCTAAGGTCAAGGCAGCAAAGACGAGTGAGTACTTGGTGAGGGACCTGTCCCTCTGAAACAGCCTGGAGTCCCCCAGCTACAGAAAGGCTTGGGGGGGAGGATCGCTGATTCGGAGACTTGGGATGGGAGGCTAACTTGTTCTATAAAGAAGTGTCTCTGTGAGGGTGAGCCAGAGAAGGAAGTTGGTTCCCCCTTGCTGTGTGTCCTTAGGCAAATTGCTTAACCTCGCTGAGCCTGTTGCCTCACCTGTAAAGTAAAAGGGCTGAAGTACATTGATTCAAGGGTTTTCTGTTTTGTTTTGAGTCCCCTTTGTGTGCAAGGCTCTGTTCCAAGCACTGGGCCACAGCAGTGCCTAAAGCTCACCAAAAATGCCCGCCCTCATGGAGCAGCCTCTAGCAGGTGATTTTCCCCGTGTGTTATTTGGAGCCACTGGGTTTCTGGCAGTGGGTCAGGAAAGACTGAATAGATAGAGCTCCACCCCCCTCCCTGCCCCCCTCATTTCAACCAGAACATCTCTGCCTCTATGTCTTAGCTTAAGTGGGGATGCCTGTAAGATAACTAGTTTTCTTTGTGTGTGTTTTTCCTATAAAATAACTTTTCAAAAAGAAGATTCTACCTTAAAAAAAGTTCTAACTCTAAGCCCTTTTCCCCCTGACTAAGCTGTCCCCGGGGATGTGGCCAAAGCTAATTGCCTAGAGCCTTCTTTGTGGCTTCATATCTTGGGCGTTGCTGCAGTGAACCCCCCAAGACATCAGGCCTTTAGCTTCAGGGTGAGCTCTCTGGGCTGTCCCAGGAGCACACTGGACTTGAACTCGAGTTTCTAGACCAATAGCCATGGTCCTGTTACCAGAAGGGGGTGGGGTGGGAAGGTCTTCCCCAGAGTACTGGGGCTCTAACCCTAAGTCACATCTTGGCCCCGTGCAAAGAAAGTCCCTCAGGTCACCTGAAGACACCTTCGTTATCCCCACCTGCACCTGGGAGTGAGGAGTGCCGGAAGGAGGGGTTTAAGGGCCTGGGACCTAAGGGCTCCCTCCCCCTTGCACATCAGGGCAGGAGGCCCAGGATTTAGGGAGGAGACGAGCTGTGCCCTTGGAAAGTGAATATAAGATGGGCATGATGCGAAAGGTGCTAAGGAGGTTCCAGGGGAGGCCCAGGAGGCCCAGAGAGGGTGCCACTCCCTCTCCTGCCCTCACCTCTGCATTGTTCTTGGGACCTGCCCAGAGGGCCTTGGGTGAGCTGCTGCTGACCTCGCAGCCCCGGGGCCTCAAGTGAGGGCATGTGGGCAGGCCTTGTAGGCTGGCAGCGGGGACCTCAAAGCCAAGGCTGGTGAGCTCCAGGTAGGTCGCCTGCCCCCAGAGGAAAAGGTCTAAGGGGAAAGAGGCGCCCCCAGGAGACGTGCATGGAGTGTGGGCACAGAGTGACAGGGGCCTGGGACTCCTGTGCCCCCCCCGCCCCCCTCTGAGAAGCTGAGGAAGCTGGCGCCAAAAGGAGGTCGTGGTGTGATTCCTGCGGCCCTCAGCTTCTGACACCTCGTAATCCCCCTGTGAGATGAGTGTTTCTATACTGGTTTGCCGATGAGGAAACTGAGTCAGGGAAGGTTGGTCTGCCCACTTCATGCGGTCGCAGTGTGGGGGTCGCTGTGCAGCAGGCCAGAGCCAGGCCTGCCCCGCTCCTGGGCTCCTATGCTTAGCTGCCCTCACATCGCCTCGGGGTCCTGCTGAAAGTCCAGGCCCCCATTTCCCTCCCATCGTCGCAGAGCCGGGGACTCTGCTGAAATTAAGCGGCATCTGTGGAGACTCCAGAGCAGGCTCAGAAGAGAGGCTGGGACCTGCTCCTTCCCATGGGAAGGCAGAGGAACCTGCCCAAAAGGGGGTGTCAGGGCTCCCTCCTTCCCTCTGAGGGGTGGCTTGCTGACCCTCCACAGGCCGGAGGAGGGCTGCTCCCTCAGCCTCCTGCATCTGAGGCCTGCTCCCTGGGGACCGCGTCCCCCGCCCACCCAGGTGGCTGCTGGAGCAGGTGGCTGGGAGAGGGGAGCATTGCCCTGGCCTTGCCCTGCCTCCCGCCCTCCCCCAGTCCTTTCCTGGCCCTCCTTCTCTGGCCAGAGGAAGCGGAGTGGGCTGGGATGGCCGCTGAGCTCACATCCTCTGCCCGAGCCTAAATCAGGAGCGGCCCTTCCACCTCCGGAGCCAGGCGTGGAAGGAGGTTGAGCAGCCGGGGAAGTGACGAGCCACTGCCAGGAACCCTGACCCTCCGCCCAGGTCCCTAGGTCTCCAGCCCGTCGCTCTGGGCTTCTCCCTGCCGCCTTTCCGGCCATTGTTCTGGAAAGAACAGAGCCACCCAGCCTGGCCCTGCCCCGTTCCCATCCCTCCTGTCATTTTGTCCTGCCACGTCCCGAGGGGGGCTTCTCAGCCACACCAGACTGACGGGGCCGGTGGGGCTGGGGTGGGGTGCAGGACCTTCTATGTCTCGCCCCTGCCGACCTCCTGTCCCCACTGGGGCTCGGAGAGGTTCCCTCGCCAGCCCAGGTCAGACAGCCAGTGAGAGGAGAATGAGAACTGGAACCATGCGCTTCCTGCTTCTAGAACCCACTGTTCTTTCCACTGTCCTGAGTGACAAGGACTTTCCAAAGGGGGCTAGAGGAAGACGGGGGACCCATGTTCCTTCCCAGCAGCCCCCACCCCTCCGCTCTTCCATCACTCTTCACCCCTTGGCTCTGTTTACCGTTTTGGTGGGCGGAATTCAGCTCAGCCCAAAATGCCACTGTCCCCTCCCTCCCCATCCCCTGTTCCCTACAGCCAGCTTGGTCCCTCCCTGCTGGAATGAGGTCCTCCCTTGCTGGGGTATCAGGGGCCCACCAGGGCCTGGGGGCAGGCCTGGGCCAGTACACTTGGCATCCTGCCCAGCCCGAGCCCGGGTTAGCCCAAGGCCTCCTCCTTCCCGGCAGGGCTGGGCTCCCGCAGGAGGCAGGGGCCGCCGCACTCCCCTTCCCTGCCTCTCCGCTTTGCCCGTGGACTTCCGCCCCGTCCCTGGCCGGCTCGCTCGGGAGCCCACCTGTGTGAAATCTGTCCCCGTCCTGGCAGGGGCGGGTGGGGGCACATCCTGCCCAGGCCCCTAGCGCCCCTCCACCACTCTGCAGGGGCAGCAGCAGTGACCCCGCCAGGGGCCATGGGGTCTGTCAGCCTTTGCCGAGGGCAGCAGCTTGGGGGTCATGGCTTTGGGCAAGCTCCTCGTCCAGCTCTGTCTTCTGCCCACTGCCAAGGGCTAGGCCTGTGCCCGCCACGCTGGGCGCAGGTTCTATGATCAGCCCACGTCGCAGATGAGGACACTAAGCTGGAGTTCAGTGACTTGCCCGCTGTGCCAAGTGCGTTCCACTCGGGTGTCCGGGTGCTGGGCTCATGGCCCTGGGCCAGCCTGGCGCCTGCCCTTCACGCTCCAGCATCTGGAGCCGCGTTCCTTCTGCTCCCGGCCCCCCAGCCCTGTGGGCCGATGAGACTCGCTCCGCCCGGCCCGTCCGGGCAGGAATGCGAACCATGTGCTCGTGGTCTGTCCACTGAGCGCCCGCGTGCCAGTGCCCCCTCCCTGCCTCGCGGCCGTATAAGCGAGCTGGGCCGGGCACCTCTGCGGTGGTTCCCTCCGCCGAGGGCCCGGGAGCTGCCAGGCCAGCGGGACGGGCTGGGGGCCTGAAGGACAGGAAGGCCGACGGCCATGGGGCAGGCACTGGCCTGCACGCCGAGAGGTCAGCTGGCCGGGGGCAGGGGGACAGGGCACTGCATGGGGGTGCAGTGAGGGTGGGTCACCCGCGGGTGCCCTGACGCCTCCGCTCTCACCCTCAGAGCTCCTGGGCTCCGCAAAGAGACTCAACGTCAACTACCAGGACGCCGACGGGTGAGTGGGCCCCGTCGGGAAGAGCCGTGGCTCGAGAGCACGGGGCGCCCGGTGGCCGGGAGGGGCGGGGGTCCTGCCCACCGCTCGCCTGCAGAGCTACCCCTGAGCAGGGGAGGGGCCTCCTGGGTCAGATTCCTGCTGGGCCCCCTTTTCTCCCCGGAGGGTAGGAACCCTCAGGCTCCTGCTCCCACGGCCCCTCCCCTGGGCCGGCTGGGGGGAGCCAGACAAACAGGCCTCTCAGCCCAAACACTAAGCCCTTTCATGCCGCGCCGGCCGCCCTGCGCTCCCACGGCAGGGCCTGCAGGGTGGGGGGCTGCGGGTGCAGTGGGCAAGCAGCTCACCCCTGCCAGTGCCCAGGGTGGGTCCGGTGCAGGAGACCAGGATTTGGGGGCGGGGGGCTCACTGACACCCCCACTCTGTGTACCCCCATACCAGCTTCTCTGCTCTCCACCATGCCGCCTTGGGGGGCAGCCTGGAGCTCATCGCCTTGCTGCTGGAGGCTCAGGCCACTGTAGACATCAAGGACAGCAATGGTGAGACCCCCAAGTGCCCCCCACCCGACCCTCGCCGGAGCTTGCTCCTGCTGCATCAAGGGGGTACCCCAGGGGTCGCCCACGGCTCCCTGGGCTGGCAAATGTTTCACCTCTTCAGTCTCCTGGGGTTCTCGTCGGTGGTGCCGACGTCTCCTCCCCAGTTGAGGAGGTTCAAGGGCAGAGAGGTTGCATGACCACCTGCGGTCACCAGGCCACCTGTGATAGGCATGGCGAGATGCTGGCCTCCGCCCTGCACGACTCACCTCTCCCTGACCAAACTGCCCCAAGTCAGCATAGCTTCCTCTAATAGTGGCTCCGTCCAGCGGGGGTGACGTGGGCCTGCTCCAGGCCTCCCCCCACTCTGGCCCAGGGCCGCCCTCAGAGGCCCCCTCCCTCCTGCCAGGCATGCGCCCGCTGCACTACGCCGCCTGGCAGGGCCGGCTGGAGCCCGTGAGGCTGTTGCTGCGGGCCTCTGCGGCCGTGAACGCCGCCTCGCTGGACGGGCAGATCCCGCTGCACCTGGCCGCCCAGTACGGGCACTATGAAGTGGTACGTGAGCAGGGGCTGGACGGGGTCTGCGCTAGCACAGGGCTCCTGCCCAGCCAGACCCCTCACTCGGCTCCCCCACCCCAGTCAGAAATGCTCCTCCAGCATCAGTCCAACCCGTGCCTGGTCAACAAGGCCAAGAAGACGCCCCTGGATCTGGCCTGCGAATTCGGGCGGCTCAAGGTGAGGCTGCAGCCCTGGGGGTGCTGGGTGTTGGGCACCCCTGGGTCTCAGGCGGAGGCTCTAGCTGGGCGCTGGTTGCTGCAGGTGGCCCAGCTGCTCCTCAACAGCCACCTGTGTGTGGCGCTGCTGGAGGGCGAGGCCAAGGACCCGTGTGACCCCAACTATACCACGCCCCTGCACTTGGCTGCCAAGAACGGCCACAGAGAGGTCATCAGGTACCCGCCGGCGCCCGCCCGGCTCCCCTTCCTCAGCCCCTTCCTGTGGGACCGGCAGTGTCCTTCGGTGTCCTGCGCCGCTGCCCTTGTCACCCTGGCTCTGCAGCCATCTCCCAGCCCCCGCCCGTCAGTGTCCTCCCTGCCCCCAGCCCAGTGACTCACCCTCCCGCCACAGACAGCTCCTGAGAGCCGGGATTGAGATCAACCGCCAGACCAAAACGGGCACCGCGCTCCACGAGGCTGCGCTTTACGGCAAGACCGAGGTGGTGCGGCTGCTGCTGGAGGTGGGTGCAGGCGGGTGTGGGCAGCGCCGGCTTCCAGACCAGCTGGGGGCCCGGAGGGCGTCTCCCCCTCCAGAGGAGCCGTGCACGGGTGGGTGCCAGGCAGCTGGAGAGCAGATCCATCTGGTTCCAGCCGGGCTCCTGCTTCTTACTACCCGAGTGACCTTGAGCTGGTCCCTCACCCACCTTTGTGTTTCTGTTTCCTTATTTGTAAAAATTGAGAGTCCTGCCCACCTCGGGGTGAGGCCGGGGAGTGGCGGGCACTGTGCTCAGCGCGTGCCCCGCTGTGCTGTCCCCAGGGCGGCGTGGACGTCAACATTCGGAACACCTATAACCAGACAGCGCTGGACATCGTGAATCAGTTCACCACCTCCCAGGCCAGCCGGGAAATCAAGCAGCTACTGCGGGGTGAGTGCGCATGCGCGAGCTCCGGCCGAGCGCGCCGGTGGCTGCCGGGAAGTGGAACCGGAGCAGATGTCCCGGGCGCAGGGGACGCGGAGGGGGTTGCCGCAGGGTGGTGGGGATGCACCGTAGCGCCCCCCCATGATGCTCGCCCTCCCCTCCCCTTCTCTCAGAGGCGTCGGGGATCCTGAAGGTCCGAGCACTCAAGGATTTCTGGAACCTCCACGACCCCACCGCCCTCAACGTCCGCGCAGGGGACGTCATCACGGTGAGGCCCCGGCGCGCGTGTTTCTGGCGGACGCCAGTGGTTGCTGCCACTGACCGGCAGCTGCTGTGGGTCGGGGTTTGTGCTGAGGGCGTCAGGCGAGACACCGATTGGACGCTTCCCGGGTCCAGGCACGGGGAGCGCCGTCCCAGCTCCTGTTAGAGATGAGGAGCCGAGGCTTAGCTAAGTGGGAGCGCCCGTGGGAGGCCGCATTGCCAACGGGGCTGGGATTTGAACCTGTCTGACTCCGGGCTTGGTTTGTAAGCCCTGGAGGCACATGGGAACTGGGCTGGATGCTGGGGGCATCAGCGCCAACTTCTTGGGGGCGGGAGAAGTGGAAGGGTGCTGGCTGGCTGCCCCGGCCGGGCGCAGGCGTGACCTGCCTCCCCCGTCTGCCATAGGTGCTCGAGCAGCATCCTGACGGGCGCTGGAAGGGCCACATTCACGAGAGCCAGAGGGGCACGGACCGGGTGGGCTACTTCCCCCCAGGCATCGTGGAGGTGGTCAGCAAGCGGGTGGGCGTCCCCGCGCCACGCCTCCCCTCCGCACCCGCCCCTCTGCGCCCAGGCTTCTCCCGAACACCGCAGTCCCCTGCTGACGACCCCCTGCACCCCCTCGCCTATGGCCAGCTCCCACGGGGGGGCCTCAGCCCAGACAGCCCAGGTACATCCTCCTGGAGGGACAGACTGGGGTGAGCGTCTGGCCTGGGCATGCTGCCAGTCAGCTGTCGTCAGGGCCGCTTTGGCCGCTGAACTCTTTGTTTCTGCCCCTGCAGCAGGTGACAGGAATAGTGTGGGCAGCGAGGGCAGCGTGGGCAGCATCCGCAGTGCTGGCAGCGGGCAGAGCTCCGAGGGCACCAACGGCCATGGCACCGGCCTCCTTATTGAGAATGCCCAGGTAGGCAGGAGGGGGTGTGAGGACCGGGGCAGGGGCCTCCCTTGCCGCCAGTTCCCCCGACAGTCAGCACTTTCCCTCTCCAGCCACTGCCCGCAGCGGGAGAGGACCCGGCGCTATCGGGACTGCACCCCCTGCCCCTGGCAGGTAGGCCTGTGGAGGGGACCCGGTTTGCAGATGGGGAACCTGAGCTTGCCCCCTTCATCCTGCCGCCTCTGATCCCCCTTCTCTCCCTGCTTAAAGACAACCTGAGCCACCGCCCTCTGGCCGGCTGCCGCACGGGGGAGCAGCTCTTCACCCAGGACGTGAGGCCTGAGCAGCTGCTGGAGGGGAAGGTGTGACGTGTGCGGGGAGGGAGCTACTGGCCCGTGGGGGGAGGGGCCTCCGGCCGCCCCGAGAGGGGGGCAGGTGGCTAGGAGCAGCCGGCTGGCTCACCTCTGCCCGCCCGGCCCCAGGATGCCCAGGCCATCCACAACTGGCTGAGTGAGTTCCAGCTGGAGGGCTACACCGCGCACTTTCTGCAGGCCGGCTACGACGTGCCCACCATCAGCCGCATGACGCCCGAGGTAGGGGCTGCTGCAGGAGGGTGTGGGGGGCCCGGCGGACGGGGCGGGGGCCCTGACGGCCCGCCTCTGTACGACAGGACCTGACGGCCATCGGGGTGACCAAGCCGGGGCACAGGAAGAAGATCGCCTCCGAGATCGCCCAGCTCAGCATCGCCGAGTGGCTGCCCAGCTACATCCCCGTGAGTGGGTGGCCGCCCGGGTGCCCCGCCTGACTGTGCTGCCGCCCGGGGGCGGGGGCGGGGGTGGCAGGCAGGCCCCGACGGTGTGGCTCTTGCAGGCGGACCTGCTGGAGTGGCTGTGCGCGCTGGGGCTGCCGCAGTACCACAAGCAGCTGGTGAGCAGCGGCTACGACTCCATGGGGCTGGTGGCCGACCTCACCTGGGAGGAGCTACAGGAGATCGGCGTCAATAAGCTCGGTGAGGGCTGCTCCTGCCGGGCCCCGTGCCTCTGAGGGGCTCTAGGATGTTTTCAGCGCGCAGGCCAAAAGGAAAGATGGAGCCCGGGAGGGACGTGATGACCCCGCCCAGCCCCGGCCAACCCGCCGCCTGTCTGCTCCCTCAGGTCATCAGAAGAAGCTCATGCTGGGGGTGAAGAGGCTGGCAGAGCTCCGGCGAGGCCTGCTG
Source organism: Scalopus aquaticus (assembly GCA_004024925.1). Lineage (NCBI taxonomy): Eukaryota > Metazoa > Chordata > Mammalia > Eulipotyphla > Talpidae > Scalopus > Scalopus aquaticus. Next base: position 69,602 of record PVIJ01000156.1, read on the forward strand.
CAGGGGGAGGCCCCCGGTGAAGGTGGCCGCCGGCTGGCCAGGGGCCCGGAGCTGATGGCCATCGAGGGGCTGGAGAACGGGGACGGCCCCCCTGTGGCTGGCCCGCGTCTCCTCACCTTTCAGGGCAGTGAGCTGAGCCCAGAACTACAAGCGGCCATGGCAGGGGGCGGCCCTGAGCCGCTCCCTCTGCCCCCTGCCCGCTCCCCCAGCCAGGAGAGCATTGGGGCTCGCTCACGAGGGTCCGGGCACTCACAGGAACAGCCTGCCGTGCAGCCCAGTGGTGGAGACCCCAGCACCCCCCAGGAGAGAAATCTTCCGGAAGGCACAGAGAAGCCCCCTAAGCTTTGTTCCCCGCTTCCTAGCCAAGGAGCTCCCCCTTATGTTTTTATGTGCCCCCAGGGCTCACCCTCCAGCCCCGCCCCAGGGCCACCTCCCGGTGCACCCCGAGCCTTCTCCTACTTGGCTGGATCCCCTGCTGCTCCTCCAGACCCGCCTCGGCCCAAGCGCCGGTCCCACAGCCTGAGCCGCCCCGGCCCAGCTGAGGGGGAAGCAGAGGGTGAGGCTGAGGGGCCGGCAGGCAGCGCCTTGGGCAGTTACGCCACCCTCACTCGGCGACCAGGACGCAGCGCTCTAGCCCGGACCAGCCCCAGCCCGACCCCAGCCCGAGGGGCTCCCCGCAGCCAGTCCTTTGCCCTCCGGGCTCGACGCAAAGGCCCCCCGCCCCCACCTCCCAAACGCCTCAGCTCTGTCTCTGGCCCCACCCCGCCATTAGATGCCAGCCCCGGGCCCAAGGAGGGGCCTTCGGGACCCCGAAGGCGAACACTGAGCGAACCAGCTGGCCCTTCAGAGCCCCCTGGCCCGCCCGCCCCCACCGGCCCCGCATCAGACACAGAGGAGGAGGAGCCGGGGCCTGAGGGGACACCCCCTTCTCGGGGCAGCTCAGGGGAAGGGCTCCCGTTCGCGGAGGAGGGGAACCTGACTATCAAACAGCGGCCCAAGCCAGCGGGCCCCCCGCCCCGGGAGACGCCTGTGCCAGCTGGGCTCGACTTCAACCTCACAGAGTCCGACACGGTTAAGAGGAGGCCCAAGTGCCGGGAGAGGGAGCCGCTGCAGACAGCGCTTCTGGCCTTTGGAGTAGCTGGGGCTGTGCCTGGCCCCCCTGCGCCCCCATCCTCCCAGACCCTCAGCGAGTCCCCCTCGGCGCCCAGCCCACCCCGGCCTGACCCTAGTGGCCCTCCGACCCCAGGAGCCCCAGCCCCTGCTTCTCCCGGCCCCTCCAAACAAACCCCCCTGCTCGCTTGCCCTGCGCCGGCTCTGGAAAACTCAGCAGGCAGTCAGCGGCATGGGGACACGGAGGCCCCCGCTGCCCTCATCAAGGTGCCCAGAGCAGGTGAGGCGGGGCCTGTGGAGAGGGCATTGGCGGCGGCCTGGACACCCAGCCCAGCTCCGTCATGAGCCAACTATTTTTGTCGCCGTAGGAACGGCCCCAAAGCCTGTGTCTGTGGCCTGCACCCAGCTGGCATTTTCTGGCCCTAAGCTGGCTCCCCGGCTGGGCCCCCGCCCGGTGCCCCCTCCGAGGCCAGAGAGCACTGGGGCCGCGGGCTCCGGCCGGGCACAGCAGAGACTGGCGCAGACCAGCTCCTCCCTGGCGGCCGCGCTGAGGGCCGCGGAGAAGAGCATCGGTGCTGAGGAGCGAGAAGGGTGAGGGGTGCCGGCTGCTGGTGGGGGGTGATACGGCAGTGGTGTAGCAACACTTCCTTCCAGGTCCTCTTCCTGGGGGTCCTGGGGATGTCGGGGGGCACACCACAGGCAGGGTCGCAGGCTGAGGAGGCCCCCATTGGAATGGGAAGGACCCAGGTCCTGGAGTCACCCAAGGGGCGGCACAGCCCCGGGTGTCACTTCCCCCTGAGCCGGTCTACTCGGGGGTAGGCTGGCGATGCCCCTGCCCCGGGAGGGTGTAAGAATTAAGATGCACGGGAAGGGCGTGGCCTCAGCCCGAGCTGGGGGCAGGCGGGTGACCAGCTGACCTGGCCCTGTCCCTCCTCTGCAGCGCCCCGGGCACCTCCACCAAGCACATCCTGGATGACATCAGCACCATGTTCGATGCCCTGGCTGACCAGCTGGATGCCATGCTGGACTGAGCCGCCTGCGGTGCTGCAGCGTCCGCTGCCTTTGCCCAGCACAGAAGACGCTGCTCTCAGGCCAGGGGCTGTCAGCACCACGGTGCTCGGGGAGCAGCCCCCCGAGCCCAGGGGGACTTGTCAGAACCTGACATCTCAGCAAGGGCCCCTCCGAGCATGTGCTCTGACCAGACAGCCCTGTCTCTTGGGCAGGGGCCTGGTAAGAACTTCCTCCCCAGGGAGAAAGAGGCGGCTGCGTCTGGAGAGCTTTCTCTGGCCCCTGCCCCCGGTCGCTCGAGTCTGTGCCAAGGTGCCCTTGCCACCCGCTGTTCTGGAGCTCTGGCGGCGGCAGGTGTGGCGTGCCTGGCCGGGTCCCCCAAGGTGTACATAGGACATGTAAATAAGCTGCCAGAGGCCCGCTCCGGGCGGCGGTGGCAGTGCCCAGGCCAGCCCCTGCTCCTGCCCGTCTGCCCTCAGGGAGGCAGTTGGCAGGGGTGGGGGCACTATGAAGAGAACCCCTAAGTCCAAGCTTTTTCAACTGTAAATGTTATTTTTTAAGCAGAGAGAAATGCATATATTTTAAATGGAATTTATTCTATAACTGCCCGCAAGGACGCAGTGGGGGAGGGGCTTGGCCGCAGCCCAGTGCCCACTCCCGGCCTCGGGCGGAAGCGTGGCCTCGTGGCGCGGGCTCGGGCCGCAGCTCTGAACCATTAACCTCTTCCCCCGACTAACACCAATGAACGTGTCGTGCCACACGAGCAGCTGTGTGTCTGGTCTGTGCCACGCGCCACCGGGTGTGGAGCAGGAAGGCTTGGGTGCCCCCCCTCGCACCCCGCCGCCTCATCTTTGGGGTCCCTTTGCTGGCTGAAGCCTCACGGACCAGTCGCAGGTTTTTCTTAAGCAATTTACAAGTTTTAATACAAACCAGTCTACATTCATTCCTAGAAGGCTCATTTCCAGTAAAAAATACACACCAGTAAAAACATTCTCACGGGAAAAATTGGGCAGGGCCCCAGAGGAGCCCCGGGCTGCTCCCCAAGACAGACCCTCCCGGCTCGCTTGGGGGTGGGCACAGGAAGCGGTTCCAGGCCCAGGTGAGGGGCTCTTCACCTTCTTTGGGTGCCCACAGATGGGAGGGGACATGCCCGGCTGCACCTCGGCCTGAGGAAGACAGAGGAGGGGTGCGGGGAGGGGGCACCCCTGCAGCAGCCGCCTGAGCAGGCACACGCCCCCACGGCTGCCGCCACCGTGTTTGCAAAAAGTCGAGGCACTGCCCCCCCCATTCACAGCTCTGCCCGAAGACCCAGGAGCAGAGGGTGCTGGGCTCGGGGGCCCTGGAAGGGGCACGCGCGCCGGTGAGAGGGGCGACGGCCTTCAACTAAGCCACGAGGCCACACACTCACAAGGCCCCTGCTGAGGTCCGGGGGGGGGGGGGTGCCGCGCGGCAGGCCTGGGGCTCGGGCTCGTCAGCGCCTCCCTGGACGCCCCAGGCTTGGCACAGCAGATGGCAGGCCCCAGGCTTGGGCCTGCAGGGCCGGGGGTGCGAGAAAACCCTGAAACGCTCGTGACGCCGCCCGGCCGCACCCCACACGGGGCCGGGCACTGCCTCCGCGGCGCAGCTCAGAAGGGAGAGTTCATGCCCAGCTTAGTTTCAAACTGCAGCTTCTGTCGCTTCTGGTAGCGCACCCGGACCCTGCGGGAAGCGGGTTAGAGCCCAGGTCAGAGCAGGCCCCCCAGACCAGGGGACGGAGCAGGACCCCGAAGCGGGAGGGAGGCAGCCGGCGGCGGGGTGCGGCACGCAGGACGTGGGGGCCTAGGGAACCAGTGGGGCCCGCTCACCGAATCTCATGCAGCTTGACGATCTCGTTGGTGACCACCACGAGGACCAGCGAGAGGCAGCCCAGCAGCCACGTCAGCGGCGGCACGTCCTCCAGGCCGAAGTGCACGCGGCTGGCCCCGTGGGTCCACAGCTGCAGGTCCACCGCCGTCTGCACCACCTGCCCCAGCAGCCTGCGGGGGCGCCGGTCAGCCTCTGGCCCAGCCCCTCGGGCCAGCCCGCCCAGCCCCAGCCCCGCAGTACTCACACCACGGGCACGGTCAAGGCCCACCAGAGGTTGGTCAAGGGGCTCTTTCTCCACAGGGGCTTGGTGCGGTGCACGTGGGTGATAGAAATGAAGACTGGAGGAAATGGGGGGAGGCGGGTCAGTCCCCCACGGCCCAGGCCGGGTCCCCAGGCGCCCACTGCCCCCGCCGGGGTCCCTCACCAGTGTGTAGGACGATCAGGGCGGCGGCGAGCTTCTGGGCGGTCAGCAGCCCGTTGGCGAAGTCGTCAAACCAGGCCGGAGCCGTGTCGGCATGGCTGCGGGTGAAGAAGCAGGTGCGCTCAGCCTCCCGGCCCGGCCCGGCCCGGCCCGGCCCCGAGCAGGCTGGGGGCGAGCGGCACGCACCTGCGCAGCATGATGGAGGAGCAGTTGGTGAGGTTGCGGGCCCGGGCGCTGTCGCAGAAGCTCTGCAGCGTGAAGCCGAAGCAGGTGAGGCACGAGCTGATGGTGAGGCTGAACTTGAGCAGGAAGCAGAGCAGGAAGTAGTGCTGGGTCTGAGGGGAGAAGGGGTCTCACTCCCGGCACCCAGTGACTTCACAAGTACTATGGGCTCCCCGGGAAGGGGGTGGGGAGAGGGGGTCGGGGCAGGCACCGCCCACTCTAGCAAGTGTCTCCCCAGCCCTGCTACCACCTCCGCTCTGGCTGGGGAGAAATTCTGGCAGAAACCCGTCTGGGCCACCCCCAGCACTCACATTGGGGTAAGGCCGGGCTCACGGGGCGCCGCATCACTCACCTTCTTAGGGATGGACTGGAGGTTCTTCCCGGTCGCCATGGACATGATGGAGCTGTGGGGGGGCTTCCCCAGCAGGGAGATGCTGGAAGCAGAGACTGGGTGAAGGCGGTGACCGAGAGCCTCTGTGTCCCACCCCCGTCTGGGGAGCCTGGCGGGCGTCTTGGGAGTGAGACCAGGTCTGGTGGGCAGAGGGGAGGCAAAGGGGACGCCCCCACTGCCCCCGTGCCAGAGGAGGGGTGTGCTGAGCAGAGCGTTGCTTGGGTTCCTGCGATGCTGAGGAACCTCCCAAGCCGGGCCTGGGGCTCTCACCTGAGGAGAGGGTAGCAGAAGCAGGAAAGCCACAGGATGTCGGTGGTGCTCAGGAGCGGGGGCAGCTGGACCAGGCAGGAGAGGAACTAGACAGAGCAGGGCCAGGGGCCAGGAATCAGCTCTGGCAGCCGCCACGCCAGCAGCCCCGGGCCGCCTCTGTGCGATGCCCTCGTCCTAGCTGGGGAGCTGGGGCCCAAGGGGAAGCTGTCCCGCCAATGGGGTCACTTCCAAAAGCTCAGGGGCACCGGGGGCCCCCAGACTGTCTGCAGCCTCCCAGCCTCCACCTGTCAACTGGCCTGGAGTGGGGGGCAGTGTCCGAGGGCCCGCCCTCACCTGGATGACCACGAGTGTCAGCTGGCACTGCAGCAGGAAGAGGAAGCACTTGCGAATGCCGTAGGTGGCATGCCGGGCCTAGGGACCCAGAGGGACAGATTGTGGCCTCTCAGGCCTCACAGCTGACAGGCTTCAGCCAAGTCAGATGCCCCGATGCTCCTGCTAGGAAGGGGTGGAGGGAGCTAAGCTGCCAGGGAGAACTCTATGAGGTCAGCCAGCCCTTGGACGCCCAGATGGGTCCTGTGTCACGACAGCCCACCCCAGCAGGCCCCGCACCCCAGCCTCCGGCACCGCCCCGGCCCCCACCTGCTCGATGAGCCGAATGATGCTGATGGTCTCCTCCTGGCGGAAGGCCAGGGAGCAGGGCAGGCTGTTGAGCTGCCCAGAGAGCTGCAGGGGCGAAAGGCCGTCCGAGGCCTGGGCCATGCTGGTGCTGGTGGCGTAGCCAAAGGTCTCCCAGGAGCAGCGGGACGGGTACAGGGGGTCCAGGGCGATGCTGCTCAGGGGGGGAGGGAGAATCAGCCTCCAGCTGCTCCCGCAAAAAGCCCACCTCCCGCGGGACTGAGCCAGCGCCAGCTCCCTCTTCCTCACTACGCGCCGGTCCTGGGTCCCAACCAGGGCAAAAGCAGCCCTGGGCGGCGCCCCAAGCCCGTGCAAGACCGAGTCTGGATGTCTGGGAGGCAGAGGCTGACCCCGCTCCAGGGAATCGCCCTGACCTGATGTCGCTCTGCAGGAAAAGGCAGCTGTTTCGCAGGTTGGCAGAGCTGCCCAGGCAGCAAGTCACCTCCCCGTACTCCTGCATGATCTTGATCATCTCGCACATGGCTGGGGGCAGAGAGGGCGGGGGCAGAGCCCGGGGTGGGGTGCTGGCCAGAGGCCCGCAGACAAGAGAACAGACGGCACAGGGACGCATCCCACCCCAGAGCTGGAGATGGCACCACGCTGCCCCTGCTGACCCCCCAGAGCGGGCACACCCGTGCTCTGCCCTCCGGAAGCGCAGGCTCATCCCGTCCCGGCTCCCTGCCCGGGAGACAACGTCCCTCCCAAGCCCACGGGGCGCCCAGTAGGAGGGGCGGGTCGCCCAAGCCGCTGCGGTCCCAGCACTCACTCTCGGGGGTACAGTCGGTGAAGAGCGGCACCAGCAGGGGCACATTGTCAATGTTCTGCAGATGGGGCCGCACCTGGTGGATGCCCCGGGGCAGCTTGGCCTGGAGAGGGCAGAGATGCCGCAGCGGCGTCAGGGTGCAGGAGGGGACCCCGTGCCCCCCCCAGCCTCGGGCCAGCCTCGCGGCCCCAGCCGGGGCACAGCCCGCCGCCATACCCGGTTGCAGTCCTCCAGGAAGCTGGGAAGGTCACTGTCCGTTGGCTGGAAGCTGATGAGGTCGGAGTGCCCCTCCTCCTCCAGCAGAAGGAGCCCCTCTGCATCGTCTCGCGACACTGGGGGGGCGAAAACCCACCCCTCACCTCAGGCCCAGCCTGCCAGGGGCCCTTCCTGGCCCTGCAGGTGGCACAGACCCTCCGGCCCCTGGGCCCCTCTCCCCAGCTGTGGACAGGCGTCACGCAGGACACCAGAGCCATTTTCCAGGGAACGTCCTTTTCGGGAGGACGCAGGGGAAGCTCTAGCTGTAGCTGAGCGGGAACACCCCACGCCCCCCTCATGCCCGCCACCGACCTTTGCCCTCACCCTGATTCAGGTCATCGTGCAAGGAGCCCGCGTGGCTGGGGCTGGACGGGGGCATCTCGGAGCCCGGCATGTCCCCGTTGGGCGTGAGGGAGATGTGGCAGTTCCAGCCCGTCTCCAGGCCCATCTTCTCTGCAAACACCTGCAGACGGCGGGTGGCGATGAGCAGACAGGCCCCGGGCCCGCGGGGCCAGGGTCAGCGGCGGCGCAGGCGCCTGGGGCGCGCCCTCCCACCTTGCTTTTGAGCTCGTCCTCCAGAGAGAAGTAGACGAAGCGGATGCACGCGTTGACCAGCCCGTCGATGAGGCGCACGACGTCCAGCCGGGCCTGGTACTGGGAGGACACCATGCCCATGAAGATCTGGCCGCTCAGGGCCTGCATGCAGTCTTCCTTCTCCAGCACCTCCCCGATCCCTTCTTCAGGTTGGCATAAGGCAGAGGCGGGCCGGGACACGACCCAGCCAGGACACCCAGGAAGCAGCAGATTCCAGAAGGCAGCCGGGGCCACACACGGCAGCCACACCCGGCAGGGCGCAGGCGGCCCCAGGGGCCCACACGAGGCCGAGACACACAGAGGAGCCAACAGACACGGGAGAAGAGACAACGAAAGGCACCTGTCAGCCAGGCGGTGCCCGGGCGGGGGGCGGAGCCGGACTCCGCCCAGGCCGAGGGGCTGACACCCTCAGCAGGGTCCTCGGTTCCCGGATCTGGGTGTTTGGTGACAGGGCCGGGGTGTGGAGCTCTGAGTCCCGAGACCCCAGTGGGGTTTCCGGTCTTCTGTTCAACCCAAATAAGGCTAAAAAGCTATCGATGCAGCTGCTTTATAATTTTCACTTTTCTATACATTTTCTAAACATCACCTCCCTGGAGCCTCACAGTAAGCAGGGAGCAGGGCAGAGGAGGCCCTGGCTTGAGGGGTCCACCTGGTTTCCGGGTCTGGAGTTGTGCCCACTGCTCCCCCACCCGGCTTCGATCCCGCCGGGCCCTCCCAGCCCCACGTGCCCGCCCGCTGTACCGTCCGAGCTCCAGCTGCTGCGGCGGGCGCTCAGCTTGAGGGGGATGGTGTTGGGCAGCTCGCACATGGTGAAGATGCTGGTCTGGCCGGGGGCCTGCACCAGCTCGATGCACTTGCCGTTGAGCTGCGAGGACAGGGTGCAGCTCATGGGCTTGTAGGCGAAGGCGGAGCAGTAACCAGATAGGCAGGCGCGCTGGTAGAAATCCAGCACTTTCTTTCTGCCAGGGGAGCGGGGAAGTGAGATGAGCGGCCCTGGGAGGCCCCCATGCCCGAGGCCGGTGGCAGGCGCTCTGGAGCAGACTGCTCTTGCCCCCCGCACGAGCCTCCTCACCCACCTGTCGGAACCCGAGAGAGGGTAGATGTCAGCTCCGTCCCAGAAGTCTGTGCAGGCCTCCAAGACCACGTCAGCCGTGCCGTGGGACAGCATCTGCTCCGTGCCTGGGGAGGGGGAGGCCAAATCGTGAGCGCCCTAGGCCACCCCACCACTGCCCCTCACTGCGACCTCAGTGCTATCGCGAGGCGTCCTTGGGAAGACGCTACGGCAGGTGGGGCGCCCGGGGCCACACAGGAGTAAGCCTGTGTGGATCCCTGCTGTGCCCATGCTCTTGGCCACCAGCCTCCAGCCTTGGCCCCGAGGTCAACCCCTGCCACACTGAGGCCTAGCGCCCGCTGGCCCAGCCGTCCCTAAAAAGGGACAGAGAAGGACAGAGCCTTCTCCCACCCCGAGCTCCTGGCAGGCCTGGAGGGGCACTCACTGGTGGTGGTGTCCTTGATGAAGAGGCTGATCATGTGGCTGAGGGGAGGGCGCCGCTTGGTGACGCAGGAGAGCCTCCCCAGTGAGGTCTCCTTCACCATCTCGGCACTGGGGAGGCGGTAGAGCGCCAGGTGGTTCTCCTGCTTGAAGAGCTCCTTGGCCCCCGGCGTGAAGCCTGCAGGAGGGACAGGAGCTCAGGCCTGTGCAGACGCTCCCAGCACCTACACCTTCCCCGGTTTGGAAAGAACCCGGTCAGTGCAGGCTGTTTCTGAAGCTGACGTCATGCTGCCCTCGAATCCTTAAACCACACAATTCCCACAAAACCTGGCTGATGTTCCCTTCTGCTTGTTTTTAGACAGAGTGGAGCCTGATGCTTCTCTCTATGATACAGCCTTGGTGTGTGCAGAAGTGATGGGCCTAGACCCCAAGCCAGATGAAACTAAGAGACCGCCGATGTGGAACCAAAAATAAAGGGGGGGGGGGCCGCTGGACCACATTTAGAAGTGAGAGTCTATCAGCTGGAATCCCAAAGACCCAGTCATCCAAAATGCTTCTCCACACTCTCCACACGTGGACCATTTTACAAGCAAGCAATCAAGTCTCCCCGTTCCCTCATTCCTGATGTTGCTCTTCTGCCTACCACTCCTATAAAACCTCTGCCTGCTGAGGTCAAAGAGGCAGCCCTGAGGCTTCCCTCCTGGCTCCCCGACGGCTGACCTTGCAGTAAGGCTTTCTTTTCCCAAAAGCCAGTGTCACGGTATTGGCCAATCTGTGCATCGGGCAGCAAGGCCACTGGGCAACTCTTCCTTCGGCCTTTCAGCCCCATAACTAGCTACTTTCTCAGAGCAGGCCGCACTAGCTCGTAGCAGTGCCTCGTGAAGTGGGGACCATCAGGAGCTAAGAGGGTTGGCGGTGCCCTCCTGTGGGGGCTACACGGGGACTGGGGAGTCTGAAGCCGGCGCCCCTGCTGGCGTCTGCCTACCGATGAGCCGGGCGAGCTCACAGAGGCCCCAGGGCACGTGCACGGGCAGCACGGCGCTGTGGCTCTCCTGCAGGGCGATGTTGCACAGGTGGTCAGAGAACCGGCAGAGCCACTCGGTGACGCTGGCATTACACAGGTTCAGCAGCACGTTGAGGCCCAGGGGCTTGAGGGAGGTGAGGTGGAGCTGCCAGTTGGAGTCATCAAACTGGATACAGGAGGGGTTCTGCTGGTCCTGCGACAGGCTCAGCATCTCCAGGTGGTAGTCGCACACGAAGTCCTCTGCCTCGTAGGGCTCCCCCTCCAGCCCGGGCTGGGCCTGCAGGAAGTGCAGGGGAGGCGGGGCGGGGTGGGGTGGAGGCCTGGCAGGTGGCAGCCCTTTCCCAGCCACACGTGCTCCTGCGCACGCTGCCACCAACCAGGCCCAAATCCCCCGCCTGTCCTCTGGGCTCCCGGAGTCGTCCAGTATCTATCCTGGTTGACAATGGCAGTATCTAACAGGCGGGACGGCCAGACCCAGGGGGCAGCAGTGGGGGAGCTGTTTCAGCCAGGGAAAGATTTTGGACAAAGCCACTGGCCTTCTGTCTTCAGAAGGGAAGGGTCTCGTCCCAGCCAATGACCCTCGGGGAGGTGGGGCGATGGGGAAACAGCAACCGCTTCGGGAGAGAGCCCTGGGCGAGGCCGGGGGGCTGGCTTCACCCCTCAGGCTAGGCCAGCCTGGCGGCCCTGCAGCTGCCTAAATGCCACGCTCCACCTCTCTCCTCACCTTTCTGGGCTCTTCGTCCCCGCCCTCTATGTCCCGGCTGAAGCTCACGCCAGACGGGTGTTTGCTGCGGCAGTGGGCTTTGTGGTGAGAGTAGGGCTCGGGGGGCTTGGGGCCGTCACCGGGCCAGTCGCCGCGCTCCTGCTCGTTGGAAAGATGCAGGGTCGTGTTCAGGGAGCCCATGAGGAGGGCGTCTCGTTCATGGGGCTGAAGAGAACAAAAAGCACAGGCCTCAGACCAGGCTCCCGTCAAGGCGGCCAGCGCCGTGCGTGTCCCCCCGAGGCCTGGCCTGGTGGCTCCACCTGACCGCTCAGAAGCAGGTCCTCAGGGCACCCGGCCCTCCTCCTGCCTCGTCTCACCCTCCCTGAGGCCACTGGCCAGATGCCAGGAGCTAAATGGCCTGGCCTGGCCGTACCTCCTCCACTACCTCGGGGTGGCAGAAGGAGCGGGTGGACAGGTCATCCGTGAGGTCCTCGTGGCTGCTGTGCGGCGGCTCCACCTTCCCGCTGAAGAACAGCACGGTCTCTGGGCTGGGGTTTGGCCACGACAGGATCCCCTGCTTGTCCACACAGCACAGCACCTGCGGGAGAGCAGGGGTTGGGCAGGGGCTCGGCACGCCCCACGCTGCCTGCGGCGGGCCTGGGCGCTCGGGGCCGCCCTCACCGTGACGGAGCCCAAGCTGTGCAGCAGGCTGGAGCTGCGGCTCAGCGTCGGAGACGTCCCCTGGATCACCCTCAGGAAGTGGCCCCAAATGCAGCGCAGCATCTCCTGGGGGGAGAGAACCCCGCAAGGCCGTTCCAGCTTCAGTCACATCCCCTGGAGGTGGTTTCTGGGGCCGGCAGGGGTGCCAGGAATTTGGGGTGGAATAGGACCCCCAGGGCAGGGGTCGGGTACTCACACATGGCACTCGGGAGGTGGGTAGACGGGGGCTCTGAGAGCCTGACTGGAGGCTCGGAGGGAGAGGGGAGCCCCTGGGCTCCGAAAGGGGCCTGAGGGAGCTGGGGCAGAACCTGACGGGGTGGGCGTACCTGAGTGGAGACAGCTTCTGTGTAGCTGCTGAGTGTGTCCTCCGAGAACTTGGCCAGCTGCATGGACAGAGGGTGTGAACTCGGGGGGAAACAGCCCTTCGCCCGGCCTCTAAGCTGGCAGGCAGGGGCCAGCTCTGATAAGGAACCCCCCAGCGAGGGCCGGGGCGGGTGCTCACCCACCTGCGGCCCCACTGGGGGCCCTTCTGGATGACAAGGGCCGAAGCCCTCAGGAGCTGCCGGCCTGCATGCACGGCCCCTCAGGCCGGCTGGACGCTGCCCCCGCACAGCGGCACGGCCTACCCTTCTTTCTGCCCCAGAGGCCTTGGAACAACCTACCAGGGAGCTGGGGGAGGCCTCGCTCATCTGGGCCAGGACGCGGGCTTCTCCGCAGGCGGTTGCCAAAACCCAGAGGACTGGGAAGAGCAGGGGCAGGATGGGCAGGACGCCATTCACCTGGGAAGAGGGAACCACAGCCGCTCCCGAGAGCCGCCAGCCCAGGGGCAGGAGGGGAGAGGGGGGGGAAGGCTTCCGTGGCCTGGCGGCCATTTCCTGAGGAGAGAGGTAGCAGTCGGGCAGGAAGGCAAGCGGGCACTCAAGCTGAAGCCTGAGGAACCGACCCCTGGGCTGGAGCTGGGGTGCCAGGGGGACGTGGCCCGGAGGGAAGGAGAGGGCAGAGGGGGCGGGGTACCTGCAGCTGGAGCAGGGTGTGCTGCCAGGAGGTGACTCCAGGGGCGTCCAGCATGAAGCGCAGGGCGTTGGTGGTGAGGAAGCCGGCCTGGTGGCAACGGGGGAGCAGCAGCCTCAGCCCCCAGATGGGGGACCAGGCTCTCAGGCTCCCCTTGCTCTGCCCGCTCCCAGCCCCAGTGCTGTGGGCTCACGCTGGGCCCGTCTCCTCACAGGCGCCCCTGAGCTGGCCCCGGCCGCCCGCCGCCGCCCCGCCCCGTACCAGCACCACGGGCACCGCATAGTGCAGCATCACCGACTGCACCGTGAACCTCTCGTTGTCCAGAGCCGTGACCGGGCGGGACAGGGCCATGTCCAGGCACCATCTGCACAAAGAGGTGACCTCAGCCCTGCTCAGGCGGGCGGAAACCCACCTCAGCACCGCTGAGCCCTCGTGGGCCCGGCGCCCGGGAGAGGGGTTGCAGCAGCCCCCAGAGCCACACCCCCAGAGTCCAGAGTGGGGGGGCGAGCCATGGCCCTGTCTAAGGCCAGGCAACACCCCTACCTGACGTTGTCAATCACGGGGGTCTCGAGGACGCGGAAGAGCCGGTGCTGCTGGGGGCTCTGTGGCCCTTTCTTCACTTCTCCCCGGGGGGACGGGGGTGGGGAGAAAGGGGGAAACAAGTCTCCCGGCTCCAAGACGATGTGCTCATCATCCTGCCAGCCATGAGGGAGGGGGTGCGGGTGGTCAACAGGTGTTGTCAGAGACCTCTCCCCGACAGCCCGGCTAAGGGGCACCTCACTGGGCAAGGGACCACCAGCTGGCAAGATTGATTTGGGGTGGGGCCCGTGGGGCTGGATTCCTAGCAGCTTGGGGATCCTACAGAAGAAAGAGGAGGACACGGAGGAGAAAGATGCTCCAGCTCGTGTCCTCCCTCCATGGCCCGGAGCCCGGGAGCTGGCCGGGAAGCCTCAGCATTAGGCCCTGGGCCCCGCCCACCATGGCTGTGGGTGCTCTCGCGGCGTTTCCAGGGAAGGCGAAAAGCCTCACCCCACCTTGATCCCCCTCAGAGAGGCAAACGACTCCTGGCCGGGCCGCAGAGCGATGATGTCTCCTTCCACCAGCAGGCTAACCGGCAGGTTGACCAGATGTCCGTCTCTGTAGGCCCAGTGCAGGGACCAGGACGGAGCAAAGGGCATGTGGAGGTCTGGGTACAAGGCATTCGGCCACTTGATCTCCTTGCCATCCTTGAGGGCATCTGATGCGACAGGAAAGAGGTGAGAACCTCTCCCGTGCTCCGCATGCCAGCCAGGCCCAGCGCATACCTATGAGCGCTGCCACTCTCCTTCCTTCCCCGGAAGGCCTGCGTCAACCCACGCCGCTCACCCCACACTTCCCCTGCTGCCGAGGCCGCCTCCCTGCACACCTGTCCAGCCCGGCATGCCCACCTCCTTGTACCCCAGCTCCATTCAAGTACATTGCACAGACACGGCGGAGTCTTGTGAGGGGTACAAAGGTCAAAGGTGAAGCCGACCTGTTACCTGCCCTCACAGGCCCACAGTCTGGTCTAGAAGGGGAGATGCGGGGCCTCCCTGGTGGCGCAGCGGTTGAGCGCTGCGCTCTGGAGCTGTCGGCAGCGGCGATGTGAGTTCGACGCCCGGCCGGGGAGATTCCCACATGGCGCGGCAGACCTCTCCTGCCTCGCCCGCTGCTCCCCTCAGCAATGTGTTCCTGATCTGCCTGTTCTGCTCCCCACTGTCTCTGGTGAGCCCTCTCGCCACTCCATGTCTCTGGCCTGTACCCCAGCTTGTATGCATAAATAAATAAATCTTTAAAAAAAAAAAAAGAAGGGGAGATGCGACCTGTGGGCAGTTAGGTCCAAACCAGGCAAGGCCCGTGGAGAGAGCTGGGAGCGGTCCCAGAGCCGCAGGAGCGGAGAGGGGAGGATGAGCAGATGGCTGGGGTGGGGGGGCACTGGGCGGGCCGGGCAGGAGAGCCGAGACTGTCGGCTAGAGATGACACAGGGAGAAGCCTGTCGGGCAGAGGGCCGGCCGGGCCCAGGAGCGAGGCGGGAAGCCTGCGGCGAGCGGGTTTGAGACGAGTGAGCTGTTGGAACGTGAGAATGCGAAGGGCCGGGGAGGAAAGCTGGAGCCGGGGCCAGCGGGCCTTGGAGGCCATGAACGGTGCCCAGCCCAGCTTCGAAAAGCAAGAGGGAGCCGCTGATGTCCCTGAGCAAGAGCCTAACGAGGCTCTGGAGAGTGGGGCCGCCCTTCACAGTCGTCACTTACACCCCCACTGCCCAGAACGTGAGAATGGGCTCAGTAGAGGCTGCGACCCTCACAGCACCCGCCCCCGGGAAGCCGGAACCACGGTCTCTGCGAGCCGACGGTAATCCTCCCCGTCCGCCGGCCTTGAGAACATGGCCTGGCTGAGGCCTGTGTCCATAGGCACTGGGAGTCCCCAGCCCAATTCCCGCTGCTCTCAGGAGTCTATGCTCCCCTTCCCACCTCCCCGGGACTGTGTCCCAGACAAGACTTCAAAGAGGAAATCTCAACTGTGTCCCTGCCAAGAGGGCGGGTCTTCTTTTATTCCCCAACGTCTCTGCCAATCACTAGCCTTGCTGCCCCGCCCCGTCCCTGCCTGGGCCCCCACGGCGGTCCCGGGGCTCTCAGTGTCTTCCTGACAAGAGCTCAGCATCTTCTAGCTCCTTTCATGGCAAGAGGCCCTGGAATGCTGACCACAGTCAAGGCCGGGGGCTGAGGGTGCCGACACGGGCTCGGGAGGAAACTCAGGGCTCTGATGCACCTGGGGTTCTTTCCCACCCGACGTGGGCCTCACCTTGGATTTGGTCAATGATCCCTCGGAGCCTCCGCTCTACCTCCCGACGCTTCAGCCGCTCTTGCCGCCCAATGAGGACCAGGTTGAGAAGCAGCAAGAGGAACAGCGCCGAGGCGTTCACCAGCTCCACGCCGTGGCTGGCCGGAAGAGACGAGGGGGGCCAGCAGCAGTGAGCGCCTCTCCAACCACCCGACCCGGGGCCCAAGACATCCCTGCCCCCTAACCCTGCCCCTCCCACTCCCTGACGTCCTGGGTGGGGTAGCAGAGGCCTCCGCGGGGCGGGGAGGGCCAGGCGGGCCAGAGGCTGGGGAGCCGGGCGCACCTGCCGGCCGGCTGGCCCCCGAAGCAGCCCAGCAGCAGCAGCGCGGCCAGCAGCATGAGCGAGGCGCCGGGCCAGTGGAAGCAGGAGCGGCGGTTACTGTGGTGCAGGAAGCTGCGCCTCCACATCTCCTGGGGGGCGGAGAGGCCGGGCGGCAGTGGGGAGGCGCTGGACGGGCACCCCACAACCACTCCACCCGGCCCCAAGGGTCTGCCCTTCTTGCTCCGATCTCAGCTGAGGTCCAGTCTGTTGGGTCAAGACACCCCTCTAAAAGGGAACCCCAGGGCCCTCCCTGGTGGCACAGGGGTTAGGTCTCCGCACTGTGAAGCTATTGCCAGTCACTGCGGCCTGAGTTCGATCCCCGGCCAGGGAGCTTCCCACAGGGCGCGGCAGACCTCTCCTGGCTCCCCGCTGCCCCCTCAGCAGTGGACTTCAGTAGATCTGCCTGTTCTGCTCCCCACTCTCTCTGGTGAATCCTCTCACCACCACACACCCCTGGCCTACACCCCAGTTCTAGTATGCATAAATAAATAAAATAAATATTTTTAAAAAATAAAGGGAGCCCCAGCCTGAGGGTGTGTCCCCAGGCTTCTCTGTCACCCCAGCTAGGCGCGGGCCTCCCCTGAAGAGCTCTACCTTCCACGTAAGACATTTCTTCCGCTCCTTCAGGTGTCCTTCCAACACCACCTCCAGCTGCTCCTTCAGGATGCTGAGGGCCTTCCGGGTGGACAGGCCCAGGGCCAAGGGGGGCTCGCCCTGGGGGGAGATGGGGGTTGCTGAGCAGAGACCATGGTCATCTAGGACTGAGCTGCCCTCAGCCCCCACACCCCGACTCGGTCCTCCTGAGCCCCCACTTTCTCTTCTGTCCCTCAGGGGAGGGTTCAAATCTCCACCCAATTATAAGACACCCAAGGACTCAGCCCCCCGCTCTTCAAAGCCAAGTTTAAAACCAAGAGAACTTTCTACAGTCAGTGTTTCCTAGCTCACCTTCATCCATGGCCACTGCATGTCCAGGCCACTGACCGCAACACACCTCACCGGCCCTACTTTCAGAGGTCAGGGGCCGCCAGCCCACATGCACGCGTGCGCGCACACACACACACGCACGCACACACACACACCCTTTTAATACATACAAATTTCCCAGCTTTCCCGCCTTCCGAGTGAGGCCGCTGAGGGACGAACGCCCACATCTCAGGCTCCACAAAGGGGAAGCCGCTGAGCCCCCGGCAGCCGGGAAGGACAATGGCCAGGAAGACAGCTGCCCCGGGAAAGCCTTGCACCGCCCACCCCCTGCTTCGTGTCCCTGGGACGGCAGGGTGGTCCCGGGCAACACCGGGGCCGCCCACACGGTCCTTCGTGACCCCAGCCGAGACCCCGCTCCTGGGGGCCTCTCTGCTGCTTTCTCCTTTGACCCTGCTTTTTCAGGCACCGCCCCCACAGGCCACCCACGACATTGGAACAGCGTTAGCCGTGTTTCCAGGGCCACCGCGGCCACAGCCAGGGATTCCCCCACTGCCAGTGACCGGCTCAGCCTCCCACGTCCTCCCTCCAGCCCGGCCACGGCCCGGGACTCCGACCCTTAACCACAGCCCCACGGTGTCACAGCTGTTCCAGGACATCCAAACCCCGAATCCCCCTGGGCGTCCTCGCCAGCGTCCACACCCCACTGCTGTCGCCATCCCACCCAGGCACCTCCCCCGGCTCCTCCGGTCCCCCAGCCCCAGTCTCTACCTTCGGGCTCTACTTTTTCCAGAGCAACTGCAACACCCCCCAGAGAACACGCGGGGCCGGTCAGCTGACGCCCTCTCCCTGTGCAATCCAGCCCAGACTCTGGTGGCAGCAGCTTCTCCAGCCTCCTCGCCTGCCTGGTGTGTTCTCCAAGCCGAGAGCACGCTCCAGCCGCAGACGACTCTAACTTCTGCAGGACTGCGCTCAAACACCGGCTCCTCTGGGAAGCGTTCCCGAAACCCAGGGCTGCACTCAGGAGGGGGTTTGTGTCCCAGGGGCAGCCTGGGCGGCCTTGCTCGGTCTGCATGGCACAGGATCGCCATTACAGATTTCTTTGTCTGGCTCCCCTACTAGGCTGCCAATTCCTTGAAAACAGGTACCGAATTCACACGTCTCCCACCAACCGCTAAGACAGCGCCCGCACACGGCAGCAGCTCAGTCAACACTGGCTGAATGAATGAGTGAGTGAGTGAGTGAGTGAGTGAACGAATGAGCACACAGCCTCAGTGACCCCGATGACAGCCTACCCAGGGCAGTCAGCCCAGGAGTGTCCAGCCCAGCCCAGCAGGACCCCTGGCACTTTGAACAGCAGGGAGGCCCGGGCTCCTTCCAGGCCGGCTGCATCAAGAGCTCTGGACATGGGCGCACCCCAGCTGAATCTGATGCAGACGCCCCCAGCTCGGGGGTCCTGGGCAGGGCAGTGCTGGGGAGGCATGAGAGCACCCACGTGAGCTCCCAGCAGGAGGAGCCCGACCAGAGGCGCGTGCCCTCAGGCCTGGCACCAAGAAAGGGGTGGGGGGGAGACAGGGTCCTGGCCAAGGGCCGCTGAGCTGGTGGCGCCCGGCTGCCCCGTCCTGTCTCCCATCCCTCCCGTCGCCCGCAGCCTGCGTCCCCGGGGCCCTGCCCTGGGTTTTCCCAGCAGCCTGCGGTTCCTCCTCCCTGCCTGTCTCACCCCTGCCCACCGCCCAGCCTCCGCTCTCTCAGGATACTCAACTTTGAGACCAGAGGGGCCGCAGGCTGGAGGCTGGGGGGATGCACCTGCGTGGAACCCCAACACTGGCCTCCCGCCAGCACCCTGAAAATAGGCTCCAGAGGGAGCCTGGCCCAAGACTTCCCGGCCCCTTAATCCCTTGCCTAAAGCGGCCTAATCCCCACTCTCCGTGGAGGCTCTGCGGGACTATGAAGCTAAGGGCCGCTTCTTCCCAGAGGGGCTAACTGGTCATTTCAGCTCAAGAAGAAATGATCTACCGGGCTGCAAAGCAACCACCTCCCTTTGGTAGGGTCCTGGGGCCTCCTGAGGTGCAGGGATCCCAGACACAGGATGTCAGCTAAGGCCCTGGGGCAGGAAGAGGAAGAACTAAGGAAGGAGAGCGCAGGCCTTCTCATGTCCAAGGAGCCGGCGCAGAGAGGGACAAGGCGGGCACGTGGAAGGGCCAGGTGAGAGCACAGGCCGGGCCCCTGCCCCGCCCGCACCCCCTCCTCCCCCAGGCTCCCTTCCGTGCACCCCTGCACCAGCCTGAGCCTTCCGGGACAGACTTGCCTTGGCCAGGCCTGTGGACACGGTAAAACGGGAAAGCCTCCTGGAGGAGGGAGGGCTGGCCGGCAGGGCTGGAAGGAGCTCCCAGAGACGGGGCTTGGGCAGGAGAAGGGAGGGCCGGCTGAACCCCACAGGGCTGCGGGATCCCCAGAGAAGCTGCTGCGTCTGGAATGAGGAGGCTGGAGAAGGCAGGGAAGGCTGAGAGGAGCCCTCAGAGAGCCCCAGGGGTGTCCCTGCAGGCCACCACCCTGGACACTCAGCAAGGCCCCTCGGCCTGCCTGTTGCCATCCTGCCTCTTCCAGGGACCCCCAAACCTGGCCCAGCAATTGATCTGTTCTTTCGGCCTCAGCCCCCAGGTTCTAGAGCCAGCCCCCGCTCCTCTCCAGCTGGGGGTGCTGGGTGTAGGGTGGCTGTTCCGGGCGGCCGCGGAGGCAGGAGTGCCTGCTGAGCTGTCCGCACGCGCCGCCCGCGTGTTGTCTGGCCAGGAGCTCCGACTCCAGCCGGCGATTAAAGCCGGTGCAGCAGAGGGCAACAAGCCACTCTGTAATTACACGCCCCGCAGGAAGCGCTGCCCGCACAGGCTGGCCGCCGTGCCCACTCCCCAGGCCCAGCCCACCTCCGGCCACCAGGGCTCCGCAGCAAGCCAAAGGGCAGCACCTCGCCCTGTGTGCGGCAGGAGGGTCCCCGCATCTCCCCTTGTGCCCCAACTTCTCCCCCACGTGGCAAGGACCTGTCGCTGGGGGCTTGGTGGGAGACCGTCACACTTTCCCAGGGAAATTCTGCAGGGGCTCCAGGGGAGCGGGGCCTGCCGGCTTCCCCAAACTGCGGGTCAGGCTGGGCACACGATGTGCCAGCAGAGAGCCAGGAGGCTGCGCAAGGACAGGACAGTTCGTCTGAGAAATAGGACCCCGTGTCCAACACGTGCAACCCGAGGTCCCCTGTTCTGGCCAACCAGGGCCAAGCAGGGCAGGGCGGACGCAGCCAGCCTTAAGCACCCCACGGGAGGAAGACATTCCTCCCACTCCGCAGGTGCTCAGAGGCTCCTCCCCACACCCACCCACACAGGCACCTCAGACATTCCTGGCGAGGAGCATGGGTGCCATCTCCACCCTAGAGAGCAGGCCAGGCCCCACGTCTCGTCTGCAGATGCTTTCTGGGGAGCACGAGCCCGGCCCGCTGCTCTGCCAGGGTCAGCAGGACCCTATAGACAGGACCTGGGAGGCTGGGCAGCTTCTCCCTGTCCTACCGTCACGGGGGGCACTGGCGGGCATGGCGCTGGGGGGAGCAGCAGGGTGTAAACGCACCCAATCCATCCCTCAGAACCCCAAGGCGTCTGCCATGGGGCAAGACCCGCTCTGCAGGGCCCGAAGCCGAGCGCCCAGCTGGATCTTACGGATCCTCACAGAGCCAGCAGCACCCAGGTTGCTGGGGGTGTTCCAGACCCAGAAGCCCCCAGGGCCCGTCCTCCCAACACCCCCTCAAGGTCCCCCGGCCCAGCTGTTCTCCTTCCCAGCCCAAGGCCTAGTAGTGAGCCGATCCCAGCCCCCCCGGAGGGCTCATGGAGACAGGTCAAGAATTTAGACCTTGACCTTTGGCCATGATATCCTCGACAAGCAGTCATTAGACCTGGCAGCTGCCTGGCTGGCTCCCTGCCCCCCACTCCGCCACCCTTCGTGTCTGGTGCAGGTGGGGAGAGGGCCAAGCCGGACCCCATCACCTGCATCGGACCCCATCACCTGCATCGCCAACCACCGAGCCTGGGGCCTTTTCGGCAGCCTTGGAAAGTCTCTCCTGAGTTTGGGCCGACACCTGGCCGCCCGCAGCGAGGCAAATCAAAGCGCAGCAGATATCTCCCCGCACCCTGCCTCAACACCCCTGCTCACACTGACCTGGGCACTCGGACCACCTCCTTCCTCAAGGAACCCCCAAGACTGAGGGAAAAAGGCCCCATCCTGGTTGCTCCCGTCTCAGTGACCGCGTGGGCCAGGAGAAGAGCCCAGGGCTACGGGCTGGTGTCCAGGCTCGGAGCTTCTGGCTCCTGGAGATGGAAACCGGGGACCAGCACGCCCCAAGAGGACGCCCCTCGGGGCGACTCGGGCTCCCTCCTACCCTGGAGACTCGGGAGCAAGGTTGGCAGCTCCCCAGACACTGACTTTCTGCTCCCTTTCCCAGCCTCCTTGCACGGCCCAGCCACCTCCCGGCTGAGCTGCTGGCAGCGCGGCAACCATCTTCAAGACCTCGGAAGCCTCAGACCCGCGGCCTCCGCCCGGAGGGGGAGCCGGCTCGTCACAGACGCGGGAGCCAGTACTCACTTTGCTGCATTTGCCCTGGTGGGGCATCCACAGCTCTGCCTGCTTAAAGAGCATGGTGTGCCGGCTGGACACAGGAGTCAGCCTGGGAACTTCCAACCACGCAAGGGAGAGGGAGGGAGGGAGAGAGAGGGGGGAGAGAATGGGGAGCGAGGGGGAGAAGGGGGAACAGGAGGGAGAGCTACTGCGAGTGAGGAGCTGGTGCTGCAGAGAATCAGAATCAGGCGCAGCGGAGCGCAGCCTCAATCTGCTGATTAATTCAGCCTATTTCCAGTCACGCTGCAGATTTGGGGAGGGAGGAGGAGGCAGCGGCTGGCCGCACAGCGCCGTGGGAGGGAGGAGGGGAGGAGAGAGGGAGGGGAGAGGGGTTGAGAGGATAAAGTTTGTAGGCTGCTCTGCCAGATGTCCAGGAGCTCGGCATCCGTCAGAGAGGCCGCAGGGGTGAGCTGGGGAGGGGGACACATGCAGCCATGGGGTACGGAAGCCCGGAGGAGAAGGTGTATAGGAAATGGCTGTGGTGGGCCTGGAGCCCGGAGAGCAACTGCTGGCATCAGGGGTCCCCGGGCCCTCTTGCCCCACTACTTGGCCTTCACCCCAAGTGGCTGGGCAAAGTGAGGAGCCCCAGAGTGGTGGGCCTGCCATCCATGAGCGCACCCCCAAATCACTCAGAGACTCCCAGCATGGAGCCACGCCAACAGCAGCTCTCTCCAGTCAAAGCTGCAGGAAGGAGGGGAGAGGGGATGGGCGGTTATTAATAGCAGCACATCCTGCCGGAGGGGACTGACTGGCGATTGAGAAACTGGAGCAGGGACTTCTAGGCAGGCAGGGCTAGGGCCAGAAGGAAGCGGAAGAGGGGAGCCAGCTGGAAGGAAGGGCTTCTGAGGATTCCCATATCCAGGACCCCGTGCCTGTCCACCAGGTGTTGGGGGCACGGGGGACCCCAATAGCCTCTGGTCAACATGGCTGCATTTGACACACCAGCCTGTCTGAGGAGACCAGGCCACAGCGTGTGGGTGCCCAGACCTTGCCTCTGGGTGGGAAGCAGGCTAGAGACCCGGGGCCCCTGAGCATCAAGTCCAGTCTGAACATCATCCGGGACCCCAAGTTTGATGCAGAGGAAGTTCTCACTACAGAACCCCTGGGCAGACCCCTGGTGCACAAGGCACCAGGAATGGCCGGGCAACTTCTCTGCCCATATCCAGGGGCCGCAGCCCCCTCGGGAGAGGAAGCCAGTCCAGTCACTGGAGCGCCTGAGCAGGCTTCACTAGGCCCTGGTCTCCTTGACAACAGTCTCTGCTGTGGGGAAGGGAAGAGAGTCTCACAAAGTTCAAGTGGCCTCTCCCTTCCCCCTCCTCTAACACAGCTCCCTGTGCCCCCACCACCCCGCAACCCAGAGCTGAATGGGAAAGAAAAGGAGGGGCTGGGCAGTCCAGAGGTTAAGGGCAGGAAGGCTCCATGAGGCGCAGGCCCGGGAAGGAGGGGTCAGCTTCCCAGAACAATCGGGGCTGCAGCTTTAGCAAACTGCAAGGGGACTCCGGTGCCCTGTCCCCGCCCCAGACGGCACTTCTCTAGCTCTCTACCCAGGCACTGTGGGACCACAGTGTGACCGCCCCTAAAAAGAACAGCTCTTAGGGTCTCACCAAGGGGGTCGGCAGAGCCCCCAGGGCAGCCCCGCCCTGTTCCATCCACTTCCTACTTTGCCCACTGCAGCCTGGAGAGGACCCTGCATCTAATAAGCAAGGCACCGACCACGAAAGGCAGGAGAGGAAGCTCCAGAGGGGACAGGTGACAGGGCGATGGGGGGTGACCCATGGGGTACAGGAAATTAACCAGCCACAGTCAGGCCAATCCTGGGCTGCTGTGGGGGACGACAGACCCCCTTAATCATCAGCTGCCACCAAGCCAGCGCTCTCACCCCCTCTCCTCCAAGCGGACTGGGCTGCCGGAGGTCGCGGGGATCATCTGGGACCCCAAGTTTGATGCAGAGGAAGTTCTCAGCACAGAACCCCCCGGTGCACCTCGGGTGGGAACCCCAGCAGGTTCTGTGATCTCGCTGCTAGCACCAGCCACTCAACGAGACTGGGGCCTCTCGGAACCAAGGGCCATCTCCGGGTGCCTGGCTCCCCCGCCCCAGAATACAGGGCCAGGCAGAGAGAGAGAGGACAAAGGAAAACCTTCCTGTGAAACTTGTTGTTTTTCCTCGGCTTGAGGCGAAGCAGCCCCCTCCCCCATCACAGAACTGGATTCACCAGGGCTGGTGTTTCAGAAACGGGGCAGAACCAGAGGATAACACTGTCTGAGGACAGTCAGCCCTGCCCAGGCAGGCTCCGGCCTCACACCCCCCCATCCTAGCCCCAGGGGGCTTCCCTCGGGAATAGCACAAGCCCTGCGGGGTTCCCCTGCGCCCATCACTTCTGGGTGGACCCCAGCGGAGCAGCCAGACGAATGTGAGACTGGGAGGCTGAGGACACCCGCCACCCGCGCCCCGTTCAGGGCCACCAGCTGCTCCACGGCGGACCCAGAGGGCACGAGGCCTGGAGCTGACTGAGTCAGCCCGGCCCAGGCAGAGGAGGGCGTGGGGGCCCACAGCCCCCTCTTCGAGGCCTGCAAGATCTTGTGGCAGGAAGATCAAGTCAATAAACCCCGTCAAGCCCTTGCAGCATGTTGGGCTGTGCCGGCAGCCAGGGACAGAGATAAGGTGGGACAGAGCGTCTCCACACGGGGCAGTGCGAAGGCCAGTGCGGCTTCTGTGACGCCGAGGGAGGGCTGGGGGTGGGGGGGCCTTCCGTGGAGAAAGTGATGCCTAAACCAGGCCCAGAAGAAAGGGAAGCAAAAGTTTGCCAGGAAAAGGATGGAGAGCGTTTTCAGGCAACAGCATAAATGTGGAGCTTGTGCCACCCTCTGAAGCCTTCAGAATTACTAGGAGTCAGGGCCGTGGGCAGGGGAGGCCAGGGTGGGGGGGCAGGCTGGGGGGCAGACGTGCAGACAGGAGACCAAAGCTCTCCTCGGGATGGGCTCTGTCACGGGCAAGGTGGTCTCCGCAGCGACAGGCACCGCAGGCTGGCCTGAGTGACTGGGAGCGGGGGCTGGGCCCCCCGCTGCTCACCTCCAGCTGATTCTGCAGCTGTGTTTGGTGTCTGCCTGGGGAGCCGGTCCCCAACCACAGAGAGGGTGCCCAGCAGGGCTCAGCAGGTTGGGGCAGAGCCCCAGCAAAGAGCAAATAAACAAAATCACACACCCCTGGGTGAGGCATGGAAGGCTGGCTGGGAGCCCCCCCAAGCCAGCCAGCGGGTGACCTGGGCCGCGCTCGGTCCTTCAGTCACAGCTCCCAGAGGCTGCTTTTTCCAGCTTAGCCATCCCACCTTCTGGGAGTCACAGTCACGCACCCCAAGCCAGAGCTGCCCCCTTCGCCCTCGGGGTGAGGCTCCCCCAGGTGAGCACAACCCAGCACACACTCGACAACCCCCCAGGGGCCTACCGCGTGCTTCTCCTTCAGGTCCATGGGCCCCGCGCGCAGCAGGCATGCCCAGATGACCGCAGTGACCCCCAGCAGGCGGGCTCCTCCCCAACATCGAGGGACCCCAGTGACTCAGTCACAGCCACAGCATCTGGGGAGAAAAGAAAACGCAGGCGTGAGGCGGGGGGCGGCGGGGGCCAGGGCCCTGGAGCACGCTGTGAACAGCAGAGCTGTGCTTGGCCAAGACAGTGCCCTGGACCTGCCGGCTCGGCCCTAGCCGCATGCCCCTGGCGGGGTGCCCGCCTTCCCTCTTAACCTCAGCTTCGGAGGCACTTGTGACCTCTTGCACGCACACCCCTTCACTCACTGACTCCCGCGGGCAGGAAAAGCCCTGGGCTCCCGGCTTTGGGACAGGGAGGTCGGCATGGCGGCAAACTAGTGTGGCCACGGCTGAAGGGGCAGGAGAGAGGCGGGGGAGCAGGCGAGGGGAGAGGAAGGGAAGCGTGCTTGTGCTCGCGCTCGCGCCTCGGCTGCCCTGGGGTAAGAGCACCGTCAGCCCTACACGCCGACACATGCGTCTCCCTGCCACGTGGCTGCCGCCGGGGCAGGGCTCGGCAGACACCTGGGCAGGTGTCCGCACGGACGGGCCGGCCCATCTGACAACAGCCAGGGAAGGAGAATGAGCCCACGGCCACCCACCCTCCCCACACAACGGGACCCTCCCCCGTCCAACCTGGCAGCCAGCACAGCCCGGTGGCTTCAGACCAGGGCACGGAACGAGAGATACTGAGTAATCAGGTTTGGGGCCAGATGAGACTCTGTGGAAAGCACTAACCCGCTGACTACGGCAGTTTTTTCTGGGGCCTGCAGCTAAGCCTCCTTAAGAGGATCTGGTCAGTAGCCCAGAAGAGTTGATCCATAAAAGAAGAGTCCAGAAACAATTAAAAAAAAAAAAAAAAAGCTGTGTCCAGAGGATCTGAGGCCAGAAGCTCCACTCTGAAATCCCGCCCAATTCTTCCCAAGGTGGTCCCAGGGCCAAAGTCACAGACCTGTAGGGCCGTCCTCCCTCCCCTGCCTTTCCAGCTGGGGCTGTCGCAGTGGGGCCAGCTCCTCAGGGTCAGAGACCGTCACACTGGAAGCAGCCTCGGATGCGGTGACATGCAACCTTCTGAGGGCCGTGGGGTCCTAGGAGGCCAATCCTTTTCTCCCCGCGGCCGAGCTGCCTCAGGCTGCCAGGCCCTGTTTACCAGTAAGGCTCACGGTCCCCATGACACCACTCCCAGCAGGGCTGGGTGAGGTAGTTACCACAGGGGAAGGCACCAGGGGAAAGAGATGGTGCTTAACTCCTTCTGCCAACATGAGAGTAAAATAATTCTGTGGCCAGCTGGAACCACAGTGGTTCAGAGGGAGCCAGAACTTTGGCATTTTTCAAAGCCTGTTTTCCCACCACTCCATACATGGGATTCTGGGAGAGGGCTTTCTTTAACAGCCTAGTCAGAAACTAGTAGCCCCATTCTTAAAGAGCCAGTTCTTGCTCCTGGCCCACTGTCTTCAAAGTCGAATACCCCTAAGTATAAATCCTGGCTCCAACGTATCAAAAAATGCCAACAGAGGGACCAAAATAAGCACGAGAAGAGCACAAGGGACTATCTTAATGGTGCATGGGTGAATTGGTGGTGTAAATTCTAGGGAGATTACACCTGGGAAAAGAACGAAAACACTGTACAAAAATGAACAATTACGTAAAATATATATAATTTAAAAAAAAATAATTACTTGTAAAAAAAAATGCCAATAACCTTGGCACATCATTTGTCCCCCTGAGACTGTGTCCTGGTGCATAGAATGGGAGCAATGATACCTATGGACGAGGGTGCAACAAGAATGATGTAACGTATCATACACCGGGGGTTCAGCACAGTATTTGGCAAACAGTTGGTCTTTTTTTTTTTTTTTCAAACAGTAGGTCTTCATAAACAGTGGCCATTACTATCATCAGCAAATAAGAAATATGTACAAAGTGTCACCTACATCTAAACGAGGACTCAGGGCCTCCCAGGTGGCGCAGCAGTTAAGTGCTGTGCTGTGCGACACAAGTTCAAGGGGGGGGGGGATTCCCACATGGCGCCGCAGACCTCTCCTGCCTCGCCCGCTGCTCACCTCAGCAGTGTGTTTCCATCGATCTGCCTGTTCTGCTCCCCACTCTGTCTCTGGTGAACCCTTTCGCCACCCCAAGCCTCTGGTCTGTACCCCAGCTTGTATGTGTAAATAAATAAATCTTTAAAAAACAAACAAAAAAACACGAGGACTCAGAAGTAAGGAGAAGAGGGGCCTCCCTGGTGGCACAAGGGGTCAAGTCTCAGCACTATGAAGCTATCTGCAACCACCGTGGCACTAGCTCAATCCCTGGCCAGGGCGCTTCCCAAAGGGCACAGCACTCAGCAGTGTATTTCAGTAGATCCACCTGTTCTGCTCCCCACTCTGTCTTTGGTGAATCCTCTCACCACTCCACACCTCTGGCCTACACCCCAGCTCTTGTATGCATAAATAAATAAATCTTTTTAAAAAAAAAAAGAAGGAGAAGAAAAATAAATGAAAGTCATAACATTGTAAAGAAATACGTAAAACTATTTGCGGAAGATTAGGCTGTATGAGTAGAAAATTCTAGGAATCTACAAATAAGGACAAATCTAGGACAAATAAGCACACATGGTTGCAAGACACATAGTCAAAATATAAAATATAAATTAAGTTTCTAATATGCTATATAATAAAGGAAAATGAAATATCACTTATAATATTATAAAAAAAACCCATGAAATACTGAGCAATGACTTCAACAAAAGTATATGGAGGAGCTATACAGTGCTAAGAGAAATGAAAGAAGACCTTAATAAATAAAGAGACATACCATGTTTATGGATAGGAATGTTCAATATTAATATAAAATTTCATATTAATATTTATATGTAATAATATACTAATACTTATTATTAATATTAGTATAATATACTAATATTTATAATATAATTAATGACTTTGGAAAACATTTTCGCAGTCTCTGATAAAGTTAGGTATACACTTACTATATGACCCAGTAATTAAAATATATGACCTGAAAAAGAAATGTATACAAGTGTTCATAGCAGCTTTCTTACCAAAAACTGGAAACACTCCAATGTCCACTAGCAGATGAATGGATGAAAAAACTGCGGTATATCCACACAATGAAATTCCTCCCAGCAGCAAAACAAAAAGAGGTACCAACATATCCAACAATAATGCTGACTCTCAAAAACATTTGCTGAGAGAAAGAAGGCAGACACAAAAGCATCGATAGTGTATGATTCCATTTATATAAAATTTAGAACAGGCAAAACTAATCTATAGGAACAGCAAGCAGAGTGGGGGTTGCTGAGGGTGGGGGAGGGTTGCCCACAAAGGCAGTCTTTTGTTCTATGTCTTGACTATAGGTGGCGGTTACAGGGTGCACACATTTGTCAAAATTCTTCAAACTATATAATCTTAAGAAGGTACATTTTATTGTGTATGTAAACATTGCCTCAATAGACTTGATTTTTTAAAAGGTGGAATCTGAGACTGAACCAACATCTAAATGCCCAGTACACGCAAGATTTGGTGGGCATAAAAGAGAAGGGACAAAGAAGGAAACAAACATTTATCAAGTGCCTGTTACCCAAAGACTTACAAAGCCAACTTGCCTTATCAGGAAAAATCCATAGAATTGTTTTTTGGTTTTGTTTTGTTTTTTGAGCTCTTTAGTTAAGGGTGAGGTGCTCATTCTGTCCCAAACCAGTTAAGCAAACAAATACAGAGAAGATCCCTCAGTTCCCAAACACTACCTGCGGTTCATTAGCATAAATTTACATAATACCCCCTGCCCAAGGCAAGTGCATGGGCCCCATTTCCTGAACATGTGATCCATGAAGAGGCATGATCTGGTCATGAAGCTACACTGCACATGCCTGCACAACACAGATTCCAGCTATTCCGACCCCCCCCCATCATATCCAAGTACCAATAACCCCATATAAAAATCCTAACACCTCTTATGAAGGTGGGAGGGTACTTTGGCAGTGATCCCTTCACCCCCTTCTTTATTCAAGTAATTAAATTCCCTTTGCCTAGAATCTCTGACTTGGTCTGGTCCACTGGCTGACGCCCAACAAGCAGCAAATCCTTTGTATTCAGGAACATGCCCACTGTGTATAACTGCAAACAGATAATAATTTTAAGGGATGGTCCTGTTTCCAAAGAAGTCTAAGGTATGGTCCTTCACTGGAAGGGTTTACAATACAGCCACTTCGGGGATATTGTGAAAAAGGATAATCATATTCAAATTGGATTGAAATACTAAATGAGAACTGCAAACAGGTACCACAGGAGGTCAGAGCAGAAGAGACCACAAGGTGGGCACCAGGAAGGCTTCCTAGAAGAAGTGAGGCCCAGCTGTGCTCTTCAGAAAGCTTAGGAGTGAGAAGAGGCAGAGCAAGCAAGTGAGGCCCACAAAAGGCACCAAGGAAGAAACGCAGGGGCCTTTGACAGACAGTGAGCTGAGCTGTCAGGTTAGAGCAGAAGTTCTGACAGGTCACAGCGAAGAAATGAAGGACACAGGGCACAGAGCAAAGAATGAAATGAGGGCAGGGAACCGGGCCCTTTAGGCCAAAGCAGAGGTTCTGAGGAGCTGCAGAAGGTTTCTCAGCAGGTCCCAGTATTTTAAGAGGGTAGAGAATGAATCAGATGGAGAAGGTAAAGAAATTACAGGCAGAAAAGTTAGAAGAAATTAACGATAATCTTGGTTTGCCATGACGAGTAGCTAGACAGAGGCAACACACTGCCCAGAACAAAGGGCTGGATGCTTCTCACTGCCGAGCTCAGCATCAAGAGTTAAGCGGGTACCCAAGGGGCAGGATGAGTGTGGACTGAGAAGTTGGTTGTCTTTCTAGTCCCTTCCAATACAATCTTCCTTAACTACGTTTGCATGCTAGCATGCTCCTACAGCAAAAGCACAATTGGTTGACTCTTATTTAGCTGAGTAGCTGAGCTAAAGGATTTGAATTGATGGACTGATAAATAGCTGGAGTGAGGTTTTTAATAGCAAGCCTCAGGGTTCTATTCAGAGTGGTGTCCTAGTCAATATTTTTAGCAATGATTTGGGTGAGGAAAAAGGTGATAAGCTAGTCAAATGCCTGGAGTGCAAAAGCCTAGAAAGGAGACTGAAGTTAAGATCCAAGAAGATATCAACGGAAGAATTGATGAGCCAAGTCTAATAGTCACTTTAACTGTACTAGATTCAGTAGTAAGTCCTGCTCTCAGGTTCAAAAATTACTGTATAAAGGGGCCTCTCTGGTGGCGCAGCAGTTGAGCGCTGCGCTGTGGAGCTGTCGGCAGCTGCGACGCGAGTTCGACGCCCAGCCAGGGAGAATCCCACATGGTGCGGCAGACCTCTCCTGCCTTGCCCGCTGCCCCTATCAGCAGTGTACTTCTGATCTGACTGTTCTGCTCCCCACTCTGTCTCTGGTGAACCCTCTCGCCACCCCACGCCTCTGGCCTGTACCCCAGCTTGTATGTATAAATAAAATAAAATCTTTAAAAAAAAAATTACTGTATAAAGCTACTATAAAAGGTCTTATTTAATGCAATTTCACTATAATTCACATGGCCACCTGGGATTCAGTCACATGTGGACTGCGTTAGCAAACATGCCATGTCGGTAAAGAGACGGGTAGGTCTCGTCCCTGTGTTTCCAAGCACACCTGGAATATTTTGTTCATTTGAGCATCACAGATTTTAAGAAAGACACTGAAACTAGAAGGCTTCCAAAAAGCCACAACCAGGTTGGAGAGACCGTGGCACGAGAAATAGAACAAACTAAAGACACTTAAAAACGCATCAAGGAGCCTCCCTAATGGCACAAGGGATTAAGTCTCAGTGCTACCAAGCTATCACCAGCCACTGCGGCCTGAGTTCGATCCCCAGCCAGCGAGCATCCCACATGGCACTTAAGACCTCTCCTGTCTCCCCGCTGCTCCCCTCAGCAGTGTATTTCAGTAGATCTGCCTATTCTGCTCCCCACTCTGTCTCTGGTGAATCTTCTCACCCCCGCACCTCTGGCCTGCACCCCAGTTCTTATATGCATAAATAAATAAAATAAATCCGAAACAAACAAACAACAACAACAAAAAAAAAAAACCGCATCAAGCACCTGGTTAGCTCAGGGGTAGAGGATGAGATTCTTTAAAACACATTGGGTGGGAGCAGGGCTAGGAGGACATGTGGTTGCCAAGGTGAAAGCAGGGCCAGGATAACTTCCAGGGTTTCCAAAGACAGACATGAGATCAGAGGGAGGAAGTTATCTGGAGGCAGAGTGGGACGCTTATTAGCCACAGCCTTTCCATAATTACATGTTTAAAAAAATGGAATGGTCTGCCTTGGAAGGCAGTGAGTTCCCCATAACTAGAGGGATCCAAGCAGAGGCTGGGAAATGTGGAGACAATAAATATATCAGGCAGTAAATCAAAAAGTGCTGACTTTTGATGGTCTCTCCCAAGCCCAGAGACGATGACATTAAGAGATTCAATTGCTTCAACATATGAAGATGCTCAATTCCACTCAGCAGAGACGAATCCGAGACAACAAAGTTACAAGACTTTCACGACCTGACGTCAAGGTCTATAAAGCGACAGTATTCAGGGCTGTATGGTGTTAGCTGGTCATAGAGTGTAGAAACAGGTCCAGACATACATGGTCACTTGATTTTCAGGAAAGGTGTAAAAAGCAATTCAGTGGGAAAAAGAATAGCCTTGAAGTTAACAAATTGTTTTTGAACAACTGAATATTCAAATGCAAAAAAAAAAAAAAAAACTTAGAAATACAGCTTGCTGGCCTCCCCAGTGGCGCAGGGGTTAGGTACGGCTGTCGGCAGCTGCGACGCAAGTTTGATGCTGGCCGGGGAGAGTCCCACATGGCGCGGCAGACCTCTCCTGACTCGCCCGCTGCTCCCCTCAGCAGTGTATTTCCATGGATCTGCCTGTTCTGCTCCCCACTCTGTCTCTGGTGAACCCTCTAACTGCCCCACGCCTCTGGTCTGTACCCCAGCTTGTATGTATAAATAAATAAATGTTAAAAAATAAAGAAATACAGCTTGCACTATATTACAAAATGTAAAACAAAACTAAAAATGTGAAACAAAAAAAACTCCAGAAGAACATATAGGAGATGGTGGAGCGTGACGAAGTACGTGCACATATGGAGGTATAGAGCTGTGTGCCCCAAATTATATAGTTATGTAAATGACTGATAAATTAATTTTTGAAATTAATTTTAAAAAGAAAATATAGGAAAAAGTCTTTGAGACTTTGGGTTAGATGCTTTAGATTCATACCAATAGCATAAACCACAAAAGAAGAAATGGCTAGGGATAAAATGGGAGCAAAAATTTTTACCATAGACACTTTTGGGCCTTTTGGTTTTCAAATCCTATGAATGTATCAAAATTGCAACCCCTTGGGCCTCCCTGGTGGCGCAGCGGTTGAGCGCTGCGCTGTGGAGCTGTCTGCAGCGCAGAATGAGAGTTCGATGCCCAGCTGGGGAGAATCCCACATGGTGCGGCAGACCTCTCCTGTCTTGCCCGCTGCGCCCCTCAGCAGTGTATTTCTGATCTGCCTGTTCTGCTCCCCGCTCTGTCTCTGGTGAACCCTCTCACTGCTCCACGCCTCTGGCCTGTACCCCAGCTTGAAAATAAATAAATAAAAATAAAAATAAAAATTGCAACCCCTCACTTCTGGATAAATAACCCAAAGCAGTGAAAAGAAAGACCCAAACAGTTAGTTGTAGATTCATGTTACAACAGCATCTTTCACAATAGCCAAAAAGAAGAAGCAGTCTAGTATCCCCTCACAGATGAATGGATAAACAAAATGTGCTATATGTATACAATGGAATATTATGCAACCTTAAAAAGGAGGAAAATTCTGACATCTGCCACAACACGCATTAATCTTAAAGACCTTAACCTTAACCTAAGTGAAATAAGCCAATCACAAAAGAATACTGTTTTTCTTCTTAATTGAGGGTCCTAGTGTAGTCAAATTCATAGACACAGATTGTAGAATGGGGGTGTTGGGGGCTGGGGAGTGAGTGAATAGGAAGTTAGTGTTTAATGGGGACAGAGTTTCATTTTGGGAAGATGCAAGAGTTCTGGGGCTCAATGTGAGTGAAGGCGGTGCCAGCTGCAAAACAATGTGAATGTTTCGCATTCTGTGAATGCCACAGAACTGGTTGAAATGGTCAATTTCTGTTGTGTATATTTTACCACAAAAAAAACAAATCAGCAACTTTTGATTCTGATTTTGCAATAGGCTCTGCCTTATGTTGCTAAGCAGTATTTCCCCAGTGTACCACGTCAACTTTAGCATGTTTTGCCATTTTAAATATACTTTTGAGTCTCTCTCCAGCCTCTTTTCCCACTTTCTCTTTACCTTCCCACTAAGGAATTTGCTATCACAAATCTCTTTTTTCAAAGAGGATCCTAAAGTTATGAAAATTGGACTCATACAATCCCACCATCTCTGGTTTCCCGGAGGTTGCTGTAAGCCCCTCCCATCACTTTTGGCCTTTGGAGCTAGGGTAATCCCAACTCTGAGATTCGCCCCAACTGGTGCTGGCACCCTGCTGGGTCTAATCTGGCCCGACCCGCCTTGCCAAGCCACGTGACTGATACTATTTACTACTGTCTCGGCAGCCACCGGCAAAGCTTATTATTACACAAACCCCTGATCACAGCTTGCACAGTCTGACTGGCAGGGCCGTTGGGAAGGAAAACATTCCTATCCGGTAGCTCAGCCGCACTGCCGTCAACAGGCCTGCTGGGAAACCAGGGTTCACACAGCATTTCTCCAGGAGTCCATCTTTTTGGTCAAGAAAGACATCAACACTGACAAGATTTTAAAAATACTTACACACAGCAGTGGAGAAGCGCCAGGCGTGACCTGGAAGCTTCTGGCCTGAAGGCCAGGGGTGCATTTGGATGCTTTGTGTCTCCCCAAGGTGAGAGTAAGAGCTTGGACCTGACACACCAATGAGGCACAATAAAACCTGGGGTGCAGGTAATATTTATCTTCACGCTCCTCCCTCTCCTTGTACAAACTGTTTCCCAAGCCCCCTGTTAGGGAAAGTGCAGTGGGGAGGAGGCCGAGGATCCCGCCTTCACTTCTCATTAGTTCTGAGGGGTTAACTTTCCAAAAGGCCGATTCCCAACACTTGGAGCTAACACTCCCTAGCAACTTCTCAAAATAGAAATGTGAAGGGCTTTCTGTTTTCTTCCAACTCACTGCCCAGCCCTGGCCCTCCCAGTCTAATCTTTTAATGTCGGTTCCCCATAAACAAGGGGCAGGGTGGGGGTGGGGGTTCAAGGGCAGTTAGCGCTCAATTATTTGGCAGCTGATTATCAAGGAGGGCGGCTTGTTCGTCACCTCCCTGGCCTCTCCACTATTCCATGGAGTCCAACTGTTTCTCTATTTGTCGAAGTGACAAAAAGACCCAGTGAGCAAGGACAGGGAAAGCTCAAGACAGACTCGTGGGGCACTTGGGGAGTTATTTGAACATGCTGTTCCCTGTCCCAGGAGTAATGATCAGAATGGGCCCATTCTGATGTGTTCTGATCTTGAGAGTGATTTTCAAACTTACAGATCATGTTTATTTGGCTCTTTAGATAATGAAGTTTACCTGTGCCATTGCTTAAAAAATTTTAACTACCCCTTTGGAATACCTGGCCTTTTTGGCCAAGATTATCATAAAGACCACTACAGTGGTGCTTCTTCTTTCTTCAGTGGGTCCAGCCTTTTTCTACTTCCACACAGTTCTTGCAAACAACACATTCCCCTAAGGTCGGTAATGACACTTACAATGGTTCCCCCAGATGAAGAGGCTACCTTGCTCCAGACTCAGGCCCTCCTTGCCTGCTCAACAGACTCGTGGTCATAATTCATGCGCCGGAATAGAGAGACCACCATAAACATTAACACAAGAAATCATCTGGTGAACTTCCTACTCATTGTTTAAAATGATGAATGCGGAAATGTAATAATAAGCTACCAAGAGTTCGACCCTGTGCTAGCGACACCGGCTATACCATCTCCTTTAACGCCACCACAGCCCTGCAAGAGGCTCAGTTCACACCGAGCCAAGGCGGCTCTAGGGGATCGAGAATGCAAGGAATCTGGGCTTCAGCGCTCCGGTCTGGCTCTCGCCTCTCTTTGCCTCTCCCAGCAGTTAGTCTCCAGCTCTGTGAAATAAAAACATCACAAACTCCCTCGTCCATCTTCTCGAGCATCCAGGGAGTAAATGAACTAAGTCACTGGAGCTGAGCGTCTGACATATACCGTCTCCTCCTGCGCACAAAAGCACGTACTAAAAGAAAAAGTCAGCACAGAGCGCCCTCCTTTTCTCACCAAGAGCCACACAAAAACTTGCAGGAGAGGGTGGGAGGCAGCGGCACGTGACCAAAGCAAAGAACGAGCAAAGTGCCGCCGTGGCAACACGCCAGGGAGAGAAGAGCGGGGTCCCTCGCCGGGGGCACGGGGCACGGCAGGGGCTCGCGCCCAGCACCGAGGGGCGGTGAGAACCAGGGCGTGCAGCAGGGGGGATGGAAGCCAGTTCACGGGACTGTGTTCCCCTGCTTGCCCTAAGGAGTCTTACACCGGTTTTGGAAAGTCGGGAGGGGAAACGAAAAGAAAAGAAAAAAGCAGGGCGATCTCCAACTGCTGGGGGTTGGGAAACAACTAAGCCAGCTCCATCCTCCCGGGCCGGGGAAGGGGCGCTGGGGGGGGGGGGAGGTGTTCGTTTAGCTCGAGGGCCCGCGCGCAGCACAACGGTCTGAGCCGGGGCTGAGGCCGGGGGCTCCCAGAGACCTATAAATACACCGGACCCCTGTAAATACACCGAGCGCTGGAAGCCCTCTGGGCCGGGGCCCAGCCACGACAAGACTGGAACGAGGATTCTTTGTTGGCGGGAGGCTTCGACTTCGGATGCGGGACCCCCAAAGGGCCGAGACAGGGCCCGGGACGCGTGTGAGCACCGGGGGCGAGCTGGGGGTTGGTAATGGCCAAGAGTTGGAGGCAAGAGTCAGTCCCTCGCCTCCCCCTCCGCAGGGGTCCCCCAAGGCCATTCCCTAGGTGCAGACCCCAGACTCCCCTTGCCTGGGCCAAGAATCCAGAAGAAGCAGAAAGCCAAGCCGCACGCCCCTTTGCTCCCTTGCTCCCCACTTTTGGGCCACGGACCTTCTAGTACTTACCGAGGCCCAGGGGCCTGTCTTCTTCGCCCGCGTCCTCTCCCCTCCCAGCCCCCTCCTCACTTCACGTCCCCTCCTCCAGGGGCCGCAGCCATGTCCGTTACTGGCAACTCTAAGGGGGTTTGCCTCCCTTCTTGGACAACAGAGACACAGGCTAGCAAGCTAAAGTTCCGGACGCCGATTGGTCGGAATCCGAGACGAGCGGAGAATTCTCGTTTTTTATTGGCTGTGCGGCGCGAGAGACTGTAGTTGCGACCGCCCTTCTGGGAGCCTGGCGGAATTGAGAGCCAAGTGCGGGCGGGAGAGAGTGCAACCACTGCCCATCCCTGGGCGAGATGCTCTGGCGCTTTCTGGTCCAGAGGCCCTGATCGGAGGTGACGGCACTGTTTACCTCTCGATTAAATTTCCTGCATAATTACCCTAAAAAGATGGCCAGAGCTCCTCACCCTTTCTTTCTTTGTTTTTAAAATGAGCCCTTTGCTTTCTTTTAAGCTCTCTCCTTGTCGCTATGAGCAAAAGCCTTGCTACCTTGCGCTGAGACCTCGAAGGGAGCCCCCCCAGGGACTGAGTCCGAACCAAAGCTGGAGAATCTGAGGCAATACTGCAGTTTCCCCCTCAGCTCGGCTCAACTCTGAAGGGAAAAACAAGTTAAGTTTTGGTGTTGGTGTTTTTTTTTCCCCCTAGCTAATTAGAGAAATTGCCTGGGAGACCTCTCTTGGGAAAATAAAGCAAGCCTGTGTCAGTATTCACTTGTGTTTTCCCAGAGATCTAAGTCTGGCGACTCGGATTGGGGGTAGTAGTGGGGGGGGGGGGGTCGTCTTCGTTTTTTGATCTGTTTATACAATGGGAGGAGGGTCATGGCTGGCCCTGGGAAATAAGAGGTTCTGCCCTCTATTAATGAATTTAATTAAGTCATTAAATGTCTCTTCTCAACTGGACAAGAAGATGACATTTTAATGCCTAATCTTGTATGTTTGAAGTGTCTTAGCCTAAAGCCCTGGTTTCTTTCCTAACCACAGTCTTCCACAGTTTATCTCTGCCAATACATAGACAAAGTCCAAATCTCTCTGCCTGATATTTGTTTATTTTGTTTTTGTATATTATTTATATCTTTTACATTATTGTGTATTCCCCATGGGTTACCCACCACCAATTCACCCATAAACCGTCATCATAGTCCCCTGTGCTCTTTTCTGCCCCATTTTGAACTCTATCCACCCCCTCCCTTGCTGAATGTCTCTCATTTATGGTTGCCTGCTAGTTTTTGTTAGTTTTGTTGTTGTTGTCATTTTCTCTTCCTGACCTCTTGTTTGGTTCCCCTATATTCCTCCTATAAGTGAAACCATTTGATATTTTTCTCTTTCCTTCTGGCTTATTTCGCTGAGCATGATCCCTGTAGCTCCATCCATGTTGCTGCGAATTGCATGTGTTTATCTTTTTTGATTTCTGCCTGATACCTGAAAGTTGTCATAAATCAGCTTGAAAGCGGGTGGTCCTCAGGAAAGGGGAGTGTCCTAGGTTCCCTGCCCCACCCAAGGGAGGGTGGAGCTGAGCAGGAAAGATAAGAAGCTGGAAAAGAGAGAAGGAAAAAAAAAAAAAAACAGAGAAAAAGGGAGAAGGAAGGGAGCAGGATGGAGGCCAGAAGAGGCACAAGGAGCAGAGAGACATGTGAGGAGGCTGCACTGGCCTGGACTGTTTGAAACAGATGTGGGTGAGAGACCCGTGGGGAGGCGACTATGGCAACGTTGATCCTGGTTTTGATTTTGCTCTTTAACTCCCAGAATTGTCTGATTGTTTCTGACCCTTTTCTATGGGTCCGTGCCGAAAGGTGTTTTAAACTCATGGCAGGCTTTTGGGCCTTGCCTTGGGCCAATCCCATTTGGGTGAACTTTTGCCCACGAGGTGATGGGTAACTTTGGGTGCTTAGTTTAGAAACTATATTCTTTGTCTTTTCTGTATTATCACACTAATTGTATTAAAGTTTCTTTTCCACTTAGGGTCTTATATGTTTCGTCCTGACGCGACGGATGGCAGAACCTATTTAGAATGGGCAGGTTTGGGGGTTCTGGGGGGTTCCCCTCTCCCTGCACTGTAACAAGCTCACATGTGATGTTTTCAGGTTTAACTCCCCACAGCCAAACCACAGCTGTAGTCACATAGATTTACTACTTTCCCCAAAATGCTCTCCCTCCTTTCCCTAAGCTGCTGTGAAGATTCCTTCCTAGCAGTAAAGCCAACATTCAAATACATGTCCATCCTAAGGGTCCATTTTAAAACTTACTGCCCAAAAGTCTTCCCTGGCTTTGATTGAATCGCTCTGGGTATTGTACTATGTCTCTTTGTGTCTGCATTGCTGCATTCACAAAAGTGTGCTTTGTACAGACCTCAAGCTCCGCGAAGACAGCTGGTTTATCCTGAAGCCCACCACCCCCGCACCTTATCAGGAGATGTTTATTGAATTGAACTGGACGATAGCCTTCCCACTCCATTCAGAAGGTTTACATGGTTGCATTTGGAAGGCTGACAAATGTTACATAGCCATTCTGCCCTGCTCTACCTTGCAGGTAGTCCCTTCTGGCCATTGCTCTCTCTGCTCCATTGGGCTTTGTGACTATCACTCATCATACTTGAACCGGGTGCCACCAGCTTCAGGGATTGTGCTAGAATCATTCACTCCCTGACCATTCTTCTTGTTGGGGATACCAGCCATAAAACTTTGCTGAAGAAATAAAGTCAAAACATGCCAATGCACCCTAATCTTCTCCTCCTCTTCTCCCTCCTCCTCCCCCTTCTCCTCCTCCTTTCAAGATCTTAGGTCCCTGTGACCATGTCTTGTTAGCTGTCTAACAATCCTCCTCCTCTACCTCCTCCTCCTCCTCCTTCTTTCCAGGTCTATATCCCTATGACCATATCTTGTTAGCTGTCTAGCAATCCAGGCAACTGTACCAATCCTTCTTTCTTCTAGAGCCTCCCTTTCCCTCCCTACCAAGATGGCCTGATGAGTGGACATCTTTCAGTGGCCATCTCTCAATACTTCATCTACCTCTATTTCCCTCTCCACATTCTGTTCCCCATCTGTATCCTCAATCCCTTCCCTCTACTCCAGCCTCACATGCAATTGCCCATCTGTAGGCCATGGTTTATGCTTTTCCCTGTGCCTAGAATGCCCTTCCCACCTCCTTTCTTCCTAGATAACTCCCTGTCATCCTTCAAGATCAGATTAGCTTGTCCCTGCCCTGTTTTCTCATGATTTCCTGTAGACAGCTGTCTCATTTCACTTACCATGTTGTTTTATATCTTTGACAGGAAAAGAATATTAATAATGTATTAGTATCTGCAGTCTCTTTCTTTCCTTCTGCCTGCTAAGCCTGTTAGCTTCCCAGATCATTGCACAATATCCAGATTATAGGTGAGAGGTAGGGTTGAGAAGGTTGTGCCTAGAGTGACTGGTTTACTTTGGACAGGGTGGGGAGTTATTAGCAGGTGAGAGCAGATGGGTTTTAAGGGGGACAGGAGAAAGTGAAAGAGAGGCAGAACCTTGTGGCTTGGAAAAGAGTTGAAGGGTGTTTGAAGGGAGGCAAAAGAGAACCTTTAGGACAAAGTTTGAAATACCTTAGGTGAATAGGTGAAATACCTTTCCCCTATTAGGTAACTGAGACTGTACAATGATCTGGGTACTGACAGGTAAAGACAGAATCCTCCTTGGCAGAAAGGGGGAGGGAAATGAAGAATTGTATTTTAAGAAAAGTTTTTGTAAATAATTTATGTACTTCCCCCTTTGGCATTTTTCTTAAGAGACTACGATAAGCTTTGATGTTTCCTTGCAATTATTCTTGGAAGCCGACTTATGTTTCTTTGTAGATGATTCTGAATCGATGTGAGACACATCACCACGAGGCCTTATACCGTTAATAGCATCAGCTATGTTTGTCTCACTTCTCTTCCAGGGAGCCCCTTGAGTCCAAGACTGTGTTCTAGTCATCTTTGTCCCACCATTGATTAACAAAACAGTTGGCACACAGTAGGTGTCTAGTAATGTTTATGTAAAAAGTAGACTGCTGCCCACTTATCCTCTCTCTAATATCTTCCACTGATTCTTTTCCATTGAACATTTGCCCCATAAAAACAATCATAGTTCTCATCTCTCCTTAAAACAAAAAAAAGGGGGCTTCCCTGGTGGCGCAGTGGTTAAGTGCTGTGCTGTGGAGCTGTCGGCAGCGACGCGAATTCGATGCCCGGCCAGGGAGATTCCCACATGGCGCAGCAGCCCTCTCCTGCCTCGCCCGCTGCTCCCCTCAGCAGTGTGTTTCCGTCAATCTGCCTGTTCTGCTCCCCGCTCTGTCTCTGGTGAACCCTCTCACCGCCTCATGCCTCTGGCCTGTACCCCAGCTTGTATGCATAAATAAATAAATCTTTAAAAGAAAAAAAAAAAAGACGGGAGGTGGTAGAGAGAAAAGAAAAGAGGAGGAGGGAGAAAAGACTGAAATAAATAGTCTGAGGGGCAGAGTTAGTGAATCAACCAGCAAGAAAGAGGCTCCTCCCTTCCGTGATGGTGCGTTTTACGCTAGCCCGTACGTGACTCCTGTCAATTCGCTTTAGGTGTTGTGATCAATCATGAATCACTGCTTCATTCATTTTGTGACACTGTGGAATGTTTAAGAGATATACTGAAAGAGTCCATGAATGTCCCATGATTTTACGAAGCCCGTTGAAGTATTACTAAATCAGTCTGCAGTGAACGCCTGCAAAACTGCCCTTTGGCATGACGCTGTGCTGGCTTACCCATCGAGGATGTTGAAAAGTTACTGAGGGATTTTAAGCGAAAGACTGCCCTATTCTGATTGGCACTTATCAAAATGCTCTGCTTGGAGAGAAGGGATTGTCAAGGCAAAGGAGCAGTTTCCAGAATCCTGAGAGAAGGCTTGACCTAACCCCTACGTTAAGGTGGGGGACAGGAAGTACATTTGTTGGAAAGCTTTTTAACAAGCAGACTAGGCAAAATTAGTAACTGGTTGGGTGTAAATCCTGGGGAGATGCCTCGGTCTCATAGGGTGTCAGTTGTGACAAAGTACCTCTCTTTAGCTCTGGGTGCCTCAAAAAGCTAGTGTAGAGCTAGCTGGACAAAGCATCAATCAGAAAACATTTTTTTTACTTGTAAGACTTCATCTGGATAGTGATATGAGAGGCGAGTCAGGAAAACATGAGTAACTCAGCGTGAGGGAGACAGGCTTGGGGAGGGCAACTGGCTGAATCTCGCTAGACTGAAGGAACAAGCCCCTCCCCTCCCCCCTACCGACATCCTTTGTCATTGCACCATCCTTTGCAGCCTGAGCTCGGGTTTAGAGGTAACTGGCCTCCCTGTGGCACAAAGGGTTAAGTTTCAGCGCTATCAAGCTATCCACAGCCACTGCAGCACGAGTTCTATCCCTGGCCAGGGAGCTGACCCCCAGGACACGGCAGACCTCTCCTGTCTCCCCACTGCTCCCCTCAGCAGTGTATGTCAGTAGATCCACCAGTTCTGCTCCCCACTCTGTCTCTGGTGACTCCTCTCACACACACACACACACACACACACCTACCTCTGGCCGGCACCCCAGTTCTTGCAAGTATGCATAAATAAATAAGAAAATAAATCTAAAAAAAAAAAAAAGAAGTAACTAGAAGAAAAGGTTATTATTTAAGGTCCCTGGGCTGGAAGGAAGTTCTTGTCCTAGTAACCTCGTCGCAATGTGGAGATTCTCCCTGGGATCTGGGACACCTACAGGTGTCTGCTCAGTTCCGGAGTGATCACCGCCTCATCCAGGGAGCCACTAGGGAAGACAAGGAAAAAGGTGCCCGTAATTCCCATCAGTGGAATCGCATGGAAAGGGATAGGCGTAGCTCACATCAATCATTACTATGTGTCACGAGTCTGGAGAACATTAAGGAAGTATTTTTCCTGATTGATGAAAAATAACTGTTATGCTCTTGGACTCGCCCTGCCCCCACTAGAAAGTTACGTGGTATGTCGCATGCAGCGTACATGCAGTGCAGTGTGTATGTTTAATAAAAATAAAACAAGCCAAAACAAACACTTAGGCTGAAATCCTTTTAACTGGACTGAGCCACACACCACAATCACAATCACACCAGACTCCGTTGCTGGGAAGCCCTGTGTCAGGGTCCACATTCTTCAAATGGCTGAGGAGAAGTAGCGGTTGCTGTTTGTAGCCAAAGTTCAGACAGACCTGCAGACCCATTGGCTCTTTAGAAGCCTGGGCCAGATGATCAAAGGACCCGAGCAGACAGTTTACACAAGAAACCAAATATTGGGAATTGTGATTTTGGGAAAGGGCTCCATTTCCCTAACAAGCAGAGAACATTAAATTTATTTTATTTTTTTTTAAAGATTTATTTATTTATACAGCTGGGGTACAGGCCAGAGGTGTGGGGCGGCGAGAGGGTTTACGAGAGACAGAGTGGGGAACAGAACAGGCAGATGGACAGAGCAGCGGGGCGAGGCAGGAGAGGTCTGCCGCGCCATGTGGGAATCTCCCTGGCCGGGAGTCAAACTCGCGTAGCCACCGCCGACAGCTCCACAGCACAGCGCCTAACCGCTGCGCCACCAGGGAGGCCCAGAACATTAAATTTAAAAGAACACGGAGGTGCCATATCTCACCAACAAAATAATACAATTTGATCATGCAAGGCTGTGGTGAAAATGACATTTATACATTGTTTCTGGCTACCAGGTACATTGTTAGAGAGTCTTTGCTGAACAATCTGACTGCAGGGAATAAGGACAAGGTGTCACCAACTTTGTCTTGATCTGTTTTTATAGTACTAGAACTTGAGGAAAGAATTGTAAGGTGGGGCCTCCCTGGTGGCGCAGCGGTTAAGTGCTGTGCTATGGAGCTGTCGGCAGTGTCCACTCGAGTTCGACGCCTGGCCGGAGAGATTCCCACATGGCACAGCAGACCTCTCCTGCCTCGCCCACTGTTCCCCTCAGCAGTGTATTCAGTCGATCTGCCTGTTCTGCTCCCACTCTGTCTCTGGTGAATCCTCTCACCACCCCCCCAACACCTCTGGCCTACACCCCAGCTTGTATGCATAAATAAATAAATATTTTTAAAAAACAGGCGAGTGATATAATTTTTGTGGTTGAGGATGGTAAGTGGTCTAGAGAAAAATGAGTCAGGGAGATGGCTAGGGAATGCTGATGAAGCACTGGGACAGTTCGGGAAAAGGTAGCCAGAAGCCTCACTGAGAACATGTATTTGAACCAATACCGGGTTTGGTTTCGTGCATTTGCACTTGCTGTCGCTGTAAGTATTACTCCATGTAGAGCAGGGCTCTGAGTGACTCTGCTCTGCACTGTGGAGATATAAATCAGCCCCTACTGGTGAATTCTCCAATTTTTACCCCTTTCTGGACCTTATTAGAAATTATTTTCAACATTGTTCTTGTTGGTTTTTAATATAATCCCTTCTCTTGCAGGGTCTGATGGCCACTGCCTCGATCCTGTAAGCAGAGTCGGGTGGGTGTAATCTTTTGGAGGCTGAATAAGGGCTTGCTATGTCTCAACCCATAAATATGTTTGTTTGTTTATATCAAAGCCCAGAGTGTGGCTCAAAGGGCAGGTTAGGACTGAAATAATGTGGATATTAGCCATCCTTAGCCTCTAAGAGGGCAAGGAAATTAACAGCTCAGCTATCAGGTAGATTGTCCACATAGGGTGGATAGTGGACTCTGGGGTGAAAGACAGAGATTACCGCCAGGTGGTGCGCCCTTCAGGAGGGAGTTTCCGTGAGGCAGGAAAGCTCTGCTGCCACTTCCCAACCTCAGGTCCTTGGTTTGGGAGCTGCTCGGCTCCACCGGGAGCTCAGGGCACAGGCTGCTTTGTGGAAATCCGCCTCTCAGGCACGAGGGTCCTTGGGAGATGTGAGGCTACCGGAGAAATAGCTATTTCTCCGAGAGAACAAGGGCCTGGGACAGCACTAGCGGAAGATTTGCAGGGAGATAACAATGGCGGGAAACGCCTGGAGAAAATGGCCCTGAGATGCAACAGAGCCAGGACGACAGGACCTGGTGGTGGCCAACAACACCGGAATGTGAGGCCCAGGGATGACCTGAGCTGTGGCTGTGGGCAGTTCCTCCATGAGCCTCTGCTGGCAAGGGCCTTTCGCCTCTGCGTGGTGAGCGCTACTTTAGGTGGGGCAGCTCCTAGAATCTCTGCATGTCAGTCCTACCGCTATCTCCCCCCATGGACCTTTTCTGGAAACTTTTGATTCAGCTCAGAGGTCCTCTTGCACCCCCGTGGGAAATGCTGAGAACAGGAGGTTCTGGCAGTGTCCTCGAGAGCCTGCTGAGGCAGCGGGCACAGCCTTA
Organism: Scalopus aquaticus; assembly: GCA_004024925.1. NCBI lineage: Eukaryota > Metazoa > Chordata > Mammalia > Eulipotyphla > Talpidae > Scalopus > Scalopus aquaticus. The sequence continues at coordinate 113,954 of PVIJ01000156.1, forward strand.
CAACTCCACAGGGGTTCTGACTCTGCTCCCTTCACATCGCTTAAATCTCTGTCCTCTCAGGGCCTCCCTGGTGGGTCAGGGGTTAAAGAGCCACTGCAGCATGGGTTCAATCCCTGGCCAGGGAGCTGACCCACATGGCACAGCAGAAACCTCTCTTATCTCGCCCACTGCTCCCTTCAGCAGCATGTTTCAGTCGATCTGCCTGCTCTGCTCCCCACTCTGTCTCTGGTGAATCCTCTCACCCCCTCATCATCCACTTCAGGATTACACCCTAGTTCTCATATGCATAAATAAATGAGTCTTTAAAAAAAATCCCTGTGCACTCAGACTTTGTTCAAAATAGCCCCAACTAAGAAACAACTTAAACATCCACCAACAAAATGCATAAGTAAATGAGGGACTATTCACGCAAGGGAACACCATGTTGCAGTACAAATAACTGAGTCCCTGCTACAAAAATAGAAGTGGATCTCACAGAAGTTATGGGGAAGCACAGAAGCCGGACACAGAAGACCTGCAGGAGATGCCATTGATAGGAGCTTCTAGGACAGGAGTAGGGGCGGGCAGCGTTGACTTCAAAGGGGCATGAAAGAAATCGCTAGGGTGGGGGAGGGAAATGAAGATAATGTTCTAGATCTTGACTAGGTTTATATATTTGTGAAAACTCATGGAACTATACCCTTAAAATCTGTGTGTTTCAGTCCATTTAGATTACACTCCATAGTGTAGAGATACAACAATCTCCTTTCTCAGTTCGGGGCAGGTTTTCCCCCACGGAATTTTTTTTTTTAAAGATTTACTTATTTATGCATACAAGAACTGGGGTGTAGGCCAGAAGTATGGGGTGATGAGAGGATTCACCAGCGACAGAGTGGGGAGCAGAACAGGCGGATCTACTGAAGTACACTGCTGAGGGGGGCAGCGGGTGAAGCAGGAGAGGTCTGCTATGCCCTGTGGGAAGCTCCCTGGCTGGGGATCGAACTTGTGCTGCAGAGGCTGCTGATAGCTTTATAGGGCTGAGACTTAATCCCTTGCACCACCAGGGAGCCCCCCACCCACACACACATGCAGAATTTTGACAGTGTCTGCAGACCTTTTCGGTTGTCCTGCCCGGACTGCTGCTGGCATCTACAGTGTTGATGCCAGGAATGTTGCAAAACATCTTACAAAGCAAAGGACATAACCTCCCCTCCCCCAGCAGATAATTATCTGGTCCAAAATGTCTATGGTGTCAAGGTTGAGAAATCCTGACTTCTATTTTGTTTGCTTTCCAGAATAACTCTGTATCCACTCAGCGACATCAGCTCTCCTGCAGGCGAAGCAGCCATTGCAGTCTTTCAGGATGGAAGCCACGTTGCCTTTTGGTATGAACTGAGAGGAATCTGTTTTACCTGCTGTGGCCAGAGAGTTTGGTGCATTTCAGGGAGGGGGTGCAATGGACTGCCCTGCTGGAGGGCTTGGGGACCATCTTCTGAGGAACCATGGAAGTTATTGATTGCCTAAAGAGAGAGAACACTCTCTTTCCCAACTCTTTTAAATAGAGACACGAGATAGACAGGTTTGGGAGGAAAAAAGATGAATTTGCAGAAGATGAGGAGCCAGTCGAGACAGGAAGTCAGCAGAGGTGGTCCCAGAGCAGTGGACAGGGCAGCCGGCTAGCCTGCCTCCCCACCCCACACCTAGGAACCTTCCCTGACAATCTATTGTCCAACATCAGCCCCAGACTTAGTTGTCTGATACTCTGGACTCGTTTTTGTACTGCTTTTTAGCACATTAGGTGTAAACTTCATCTCATTAACTAAAATTTTATCTCGGGCCTCCCTGGTGGGGCAACAGGTTAAGTCTCAGCACTACGAAGCTATCCAAAGCCACTGCAGCACGAGTTTGATCCCCGGCCAGGGAGCTTCCCACATGGCGCAGCAGACCTCTCCTGTCTCCCAGCTGCTCCTCTCAGCAGTGTATTTCAGTAGATCCACCCCACTCTGTCTCTGGTGAATCCTCTCACCCCCCACACCTCTGGCCTACACCCAGCTTGTATGCATAAATGAATAAATCTTTAAAAAAATAAAATATTATCTCCTTGGGGGCATGGGCTATTAGATTATCAGAGTAACTGTTCACATGGACATTTGTGTCCTAACCTAGCACCGACCACGGCCTGCAAGTCGGCTGTTGCTGCCTGACAAATTGCCCTAGGCTTCAAGGCTTTAGCAACAGGCACCTGTCAGGTTGGACATTCCAGGATCCGGAGTGGCTTGACTGGAGGATTTTAACTCTCAGGTCTCTCATGAGGTCAAGATTTTGGCCAGTCAAAGGGCCTGATGCATGTGCTTGATAAATGACCTAGTTGAGGGTCCTCGTCACGTGGACTCTCCCGAGGGCAGTTTGAGTGGCCTCAGGACATGGCTGTTGACATCCCCCGGAAGAGACGATAGAAGGGAAAACCAAGCGGAAGCCCCCATCTCTATGGAGACCTACCTCAGAAGTCACACATCTCTAAACTAGCCCATTGGCTAGGCAATTGGGAGGTGGGAGGGAACCACACAGGGAGTTACCACCAAGAGGCAGGATTCGGGGGGCACTTCCTCTCGGCTGTAGCACAGGCCTACCTGACCTGCTGCCTGCCCCATTCCTGCCTTACTTCCTGCCACTGTTCCCCCTTGCTGCCCCGAGGTCTCCAGCTGCTTGGGCCTTCTTTCTTTCCACACACCTGGTGTGTTCCACTTCAGACCCTTTGCGCTAGCTGCTCCTACAGCCAGAATACCCTCTCTTGAGAAGGTTTCGTAATCAGAATGTCTCCTTCTCTGAAAGGACAGCTCCGACCCCCACCTAATGCGCACCACGTCGCCATTCTGCCTGCTTTGTATTTTTTATAGTGCTGACTCCTGTGTGCTGTATTTTCTTGTTTTCTTGTTCATTATCTTACTTTCTCCACTAGGTGAAAAGCCTCCGCTGACTAGGCAATCACGTCCATCTTGGTCTTTGCTGCCTTCCAGCACTGGGACAGTGGCTGCTCACGGTGACATAACTGTGACCAATGACCTCCCAAGAGCTGATGAAGTAGCCGGCCAGAATTCCCCTGCTTCTGGCCTCATGCTCTCTAAGTGACCTTCTGACTCAGCCTCTTGAGTCCCTCAGAAGCACCCAGGGGATGCCCTGGGAGACGCCCATGACTCTTGATAACAACAGAAACAGCTGGCCCTTCTGCAGGGGTCATGCATGCTATACAGCTGCTCTGAATGCTTCACATATAACTCATAATGACCCTGGGAGGACCGAAATGCCACATCCCCACTTAAGAGTTGAGAAAACAGAGGTCCAGAGGAGCCAAAGAATGTGCTACCAGGTCACAAACACCTAGAGTGGGATTCAAGCCCGGCAGTCTGGCTCCAAGGGCTGGGTCCTTT